>JAKCPI010005636.1:0-83608 GCA_023213315.1 Euborellia annulipes
TATTCTCTTCTTGTTTGTCAGAATATAAATACAAATCAAATTTTTAAGTATTAATTTTTAAAATTTTACATTAAAAATACAATTTTTTTTCAAAAAAAAAAAAAAGTTTTTTAATCTCGGGTATGGATTACCCCATTTACCCCCCCCCTGTATCTGCCCTTGTAGTGAGCTGATTTTAAAAAATTTGGACCAACAATGCTTATAAATTAAATAATAAACTTTACTAGGATGGATTTTCTTATAACTAGAGCCCGGATTTTTATGCAGCAAAACCGCTAAATATGCCATATAATATGCAGTAAAAGTATTAAAATATGATAATTCATTCGTTCTTTCTTGAAAATATAGTATACTAGTAAATATACTGTAAATCAAATATTATTAAATTAAATAAGTTAAGATATAGATAATAAATCAACAAAAACACTATACACATTGTTCGTACAATTTATTGTGAATCAGTCCCCTTGCAATATGACATTCACTGGAGGCATCGGCGTTCATGTTTTCAAGTAACGAATATTTATCAAAAAATATACAATGACGAAATTGATGGAGTAATTTTTTTGCTAATCTCGCGTTGTACTAAATAAGAAGTCATTTTAAAGTCGAAAACGTAAACATATAGCGAGAGGAATTATAAAAAAAATAAGTTGGGATGAAAAATATGCAAAGAAATGTTTTAATTGACCATCAATTTCATCTTATATGAATATTATCAACCATTAATTGCCCTAAATGATAGACATTGTATAACATACTAGTAAAGTTGATCTGCGTAATATTTCAATGAAAAGTCTTAAATTCAGTCTACTAGTTAGCTAGATGATAACTAATGTTATAAGAAAGAAATCCATCCTAGTAAAGCTTATTATTTAATTTATAAGCATTGTTGGTCCAAATTTTTTAAAATCAGCTCACTGGCTATGCAGATATAGGGGTAAAGGGGGGTAATCCCCCCTCCCTCCCCCGAGATTAAAAAAACTTTTTTTTCGAAAAAAATTGTATTTTTAATGTAAAATTTTAAAAATTAATACCGGTACTTAAAAATTTGATTTGTATTTTTATATTCTGACAAACAAGAAGAGAATACGCCTTTAAATTACCGAAATTAAGATAAAATTGTGTGCTGTGCGACGAGTCACACTAGATCACCCCCCTCTGAGAAAAACAACTCTGGATCCGCCCTTGTCTCACTAGTTGCTAAAACTAGGTCAAAAAACTATAAAATAATTCATTAAATACTTAACAAATATATATTAATCAAATTAGTGTTAATTTATCTGATTAAAATGACTTAATTTGATTAAATTTTACTCTCAAATTAATTTAATCCATCAGAAATCTGATTTTGTTATTTTTAGTTTAACTAAATTTTACTCAAACTAAATAGAGTATACTAGATTCTTGATATGATTTGTTTACTTTAACTAAATTTTTAATCAACATTTAGTTGGTGCCCAACTCTGCCAATCCTAAATTTTCGACCTCGAAGGCCGTGTGGGGGGGGGGGGAGGGGGACAAAAACCTCAAAAATTTGAGAAATCTTCAGGTTTTTGCTTATATCTCGTAAACTATTTATAATTTGTGAAATATAGCACAATACAAAGTTGTAGAGCATTAAATTTGCTAAAATTTGGTACATAAAACGAATTCGTAGACTCAATACTAACCGAAATACGGCCGGTCAATTTGACAAAATATAAATAGTTTATGAGACATAAGCAAAAACCTGAAGATTTCTCAAATTTTTGAGGTTTTTGTCCCCCTCCCCCCCCCCACACGTTCCTCGAGGTCGAAAATTTAGGATTGGCATTCTAGAGTATGGGGTAGTAAAAATTTCATTCCCTTCGGGATATGTTCCCGGCAAATTGTTATATCGAATGGTCTATATTGTGATTTTAGACTTATTTTTCAGAAAGAGCAATATATCAAAACCGAAATGTTAATTTGTAAATATCTCTAAATCTATAAGTTTTAATGAAAAAATGGTTATTATAAAACCTCAAGAGAATTAAATTTGCTATGAAATGAGCCACGATTCATTTTTCTACGATACTTTGTTTTCGTTTTATGAAGTAAAAACTGCGAATTTTTAGATAAAATCGCACTTTTTCAAAATTTTAACCCCGATGAGACACGGGTTAACGTTACCCAATTTAGCTAAACCTTTGCCATTATCATTTTCTAGCCAAAAGACAACTTTTAGGATGTTCGGCCGAAAGAAATTAAAAAATTTTGTTTTTTGCGGCCACCCTATTGTATATCCATCAAAATTTTGACATCGAATTTTTGACATGAATCCAATACTTTCTCTCTATATATATTAACATATATAGAGGTAAGAGAAAGTAAATATTGTTCATACATCTATAGAGAATATATTATCCTGAGCATGTGCTTGATATGTGTTCGTAATTAATTTGATAATTATAAATTTGTCCTATCCTTATAATTTCCTTTTTATATTTTTAATAGTTATATTAATACAATTCGCTTAATTTTGATATACAGTATATAGCTTACGAATAATATTATTTAAATATTAATAATATAAAATTGCCTTAGATCTTCCTGTCCCTGCCTGCCTCCTGTGCCTGTACTCACTCGCCTGGCCATGTCTCACTCCTTGATGAAAGCAACCCCAGCTTAGTAATGAGAGAGCATCTGAAAGGCACGCGTCTCTCCCTCGAAAAGCTTATTCTCCTGAAATATAATTCCAGAGGTAAATTTCATCTCACTAATTACTTTAATCTCATTTTAATTATTTACAATATAATTTACGCCTCAATATGCTTCTTTACCAAGAATTAAGCAATTAGGCTAATAGCTGAGAGCAAATCCAAGTTCTTAGTTTAATTTTTAAATTAATTATTATTATTTAAAAAGCTTTAAGTATTATCAAAAAATAGGCAGCCAAGTTGTAAAACTTTTGGCTTCTTTCTCTCTGTTTAACCAAATATTTTTCTCTACAATAATTAAGGAAAATTTCAATAAGATTTGTCTGTCGCAAGTATTTTTAGAAGTACCGAGTATCATGTATATTTTTTCACTCTCGATTTTTCACAAGTACTTTAAATATACACGGTTCTAAGGTAAAGAATCAGAATACTTAGTATTAGTAAAATGTGAAAAGAGAGGACGTCAGCCATTGGTTCTATTGTCTGACATCCTCTCTTTTCGTATTTTTCTGATCTAAGGAAAGCAACCTGTCCCTTCTTTAACATGAACTTCAAGTATTTTTCAAGTACTGATTAGTAGGAAATTTTTTTTTTGACAACCAGTTCTTCAAAAAAAATTTCAATACTTTTTTTAAGAACTGGTTGTCAAAAAAATTTTCATTAGTACTGAAAATTGAGTTGAAAAAATTAATATTTTTTTGAGAACTGGTCAAAAAAAAAATTCCTACTAATCAGTACTTGAAAAATACTTGAAGTTCATGTTAAAGAAGGGACAGGTTGCTTTCCTTAGATCAGAAAAATGTGAAAGGAGAGGATGTCAGCCAATAGAACCAATGGCTGACGTCCTCTCCTTTCACATTTTACTAATACTAAGTATTCTGATTCTTTACCGTAGAACCGTGTATATTTAAAGTACTTGTGAAAAATCGAGAGTGAAAAAATATACACGATACTTGGGCTCGGTACTTCTAAAAAAAAATTTCAATACTTTTCTAATTAAAATACTTTGAGAACCCAAGTATTTTTTTTTTTCAAATACTTTTAGTATTCAAAATTTAGGCTTCAGAGAACATTAACTAAAAAATAAAACTTTTATCTTTAAGTTTAAAACAATTATTATTAGGCCCATTTCTTGCTCGTTCTCATCCTATACATAAAAGATAGCTACTTAAGCCGTATTTTATCATTTGTTAGTATTACTAGTATCTCTCCTACTGGCATTAGATAAAGGGCAGCCCGCGAATGGTTGTCACACGGTTTAATTGTCACTAGCTCTATTGTTAAGCCGTTATCAATGCTAGCATTGCGCGATAGACATATCAAAAGAAGCGTCTTTTTGTTATTCTTTTCTTTAATTCTCGTTGGTAGTTTCATTGTTCTAATTTGACTGGTGTTGGATTTTGGATTTAATGAGCCACCCGGGCAGTTCCTGGATTATCCTACCCATTCGGAGTAATCCTCATTTTTGAGGCACATAAGCCACCTCAAATTGGCCCTTTGTGACTCTGGGGTGAGATTTTCTCCCACTTTTCTAACCTAAGAGGAGACTGTTTAAATTATTTTCGACAAGCTAGATTCGAACCCGAGTCGTACTTCAGATCTGTAATCCACAGCTTAGCCACTTAACTCCTTATTTGATTGGTGTAGTTTTTCTTCAACAATTTTCAATAGCGTGTATGAATCCTCTTTAAATACTTAAATTTTATATTAATTTTGAATATTTCGGAAAAAATCGAAAATATTTAGTTGACTCTGAAGCAAGGGCGGATCCAGAGGTGTTTCTCGGGAGGGTAATCTGGTGTGACTCGTCGCACAGCACACTATTTTTTCTTAATTTCGGTAATTTAAAGGCGCATTCTGTACTTGTTGGCCAGAATATAAATACAAATCAAATTTTTAAGTATTAATTTTTAAAATTTTACATTAAAAATAAATTTTTTTTTTCGAAAAATAAAGTATTTTTTTCAAATCTCGGGAGTAATTACCCCTTGTATCCGCCCTTGCTCTGAAGATAATCCATATTAAGACCAAAACTTCAGTATTGAAAGCAACGAATAAATCAGAAATTTTATCTTCATACTTTTATTAATTAATTAATGAATTCTCGAATAATTCTCGAGTGTATTAAATAGGTTTTTTTTTGATCTCTTATTATAATTACATGAAACCCCCACTTAACGCGACTTCGATTAGCAATTAGTGTTATTCAAATAAATAATACCCTTACCTGGTTAACACGCGATTTGAAATAACAAAAAAAATTATTTATATTTTTTTAAATTATATTTTTAATAATTTTTCAAGCCTATTCCTAATGGTTATTCAATTCACATATCGCTGGCAATTATCGTATTTTTCCTCCCTTTCAATTTTTGTTTTCCTCAACAACGTCGATTATTAATTATTTCATTTTTCCTTATCGTTTATATACCCAAAAATTTTAACCTTGACCCGAGCAGCTGAGTTGTTTTTTAAATTACGATCTCTCCACTCTTTGTAAAAGACCTTGGATAAAGAAAAGTGAGACTCTTTTGAGCGAAGGAGTGAGAAACTCAACACAAGCTGTGATTGTAAGATCAGGTTGCTTTCCAGCTAAAAATGTGTAAAAAGAAACGTTTCGATTTAATCTTGTTGAGAAATGGATTTTATCCAAAGGCTTATATTTCTTCTATTATCAAGTCTTTAAACATTTACTTTCTACAAGCGGATTTAAGAAAAAAAAGAATGGGGAAGATGAGTTCTCTTGTTTTCTTTTGGAACAATTATCTTCCGGCACATATGGAAGCTGCTTTCAAAATGACGGGATCTTTAACTCCAACGAAGTCTGTTTTTATTTGCTATTTGACTCTCTTGGATCCAATGTGTCTCAGATCTCGTAAACATACTTTCTCTTACCTATGTATATATGTAATATATTAATATATATAGAGAGAAAGTTTTGGATTCATGTCAAAAATTAGATGTCGAGATTTTGATGAATATACACGTTTTGAGGTTCCAAGAATCCAAAAAAGTGCTTTTCGCGACATGATTTGTCTATGTGTGTGTGTGTGACTGTGAACAGAATATCTCAAGAACGAAAAGAGCTATGAGGTTTAAATTTTATATTTAAGTTAGGCACCCCTCTGGGAGGTGACACGAAGCTGTTAAACAAAATCGGCCAAAGAGTACTAGTACTTTACTGATGTACTTTTTCAGTTTTTTTTCGATTTTCTCAAAATTCGCTCCAACGATTTTGATTAAAATTCAAAAATCAATTATTTTTTAGGTGCTCTTTAAAATGTATATTCTCATTTTGCCCCGAAAATTGTTTAAAGTACACTTTACTCTTGTATGTAATTTATAGGAAGATAGGAGAAATGGTTGCCATGGTAACAAAATATAAATATTTTTCCATTCTTATAAATTTTACATCTTGAAATTCGAATGTATCTGTCGGAAACTAAATATATGTCGACACAAAAAATCTGGTGTGACAAGCACTGAACACAACTTTCTCTTACAAAAGGTAAAAGAAAGTTGTGTGCTGTGGGACCAGTCACACCAGATTTTTTTAATTGATTCCAGTGACAATAATTAAAATATCAGGCAGATGAAAAAATTAGTTTGAGGCATTTCTAAAAACTTGATTTTACTTTTAAAAAATTTTCCCCCCCCCCCCGGGGAAAAAAAATTTTTTAAAATTTTTAATCAAATTTATTCTTCTGAGACAACGCGGGTCCTTTAGGACCCAACTTTAAAAACAAATATCACAAAAAAATTGCATTGTTACAGTCCCGATAATGATCGTTTAAATAACTGAAACTGAAGAATAATTGAAATTTAAAATCTTGATAAAAAAGAATATGTTACATTATCCTTTATCCTTCTCTTTCATTTACCTCAAAATTAACTCCAATTCCTGTAAATTTCTAATCAGTTTCTTCTTAAAAGGCACTTATACTAAGTAATTTAATGGAAATTTTTTTTTTCTTCTCATCTAACAAAGAAGAAATGTAAACAAAATGGAATGTAAGAATTTCTTTGTGCCTCAGTGCAAGGACCTTAGTTTATGAAAGGATTAGGTTAATGGAAATGTGACTAGGTGTTGAATCAAGGGAAGCTCCAAGATTGAATAAAAAAAAATTCAAGTGCTTGAAAAAAGAAAATGCAATTTTACTAGAGTGAGGTCAGTGTGTAGATTGATTGTATTGTCGAAAAGAGAGAGCACCTTGGGTAATAAAAAAAAAAAAAATATATATATAAGAATGGAAATCCATTAGAGTGATTTTTAAAGTAAGTGGCAGGACAACGTTTGCTCTTCTTTAAACTCTAACGGCATTTACCTCGAAGGGTGTAAGGGAATCACACCCAAGTTTACGAGCAGAACCCTTTAATGTATTTAGACAGCCCATAAAATAAGTTTTCGTGAGGTGTCAGGCAAGTTAACATATCCTACCAATCCTCCTTCCTCTATATAGGAAATAAAATGTTAGATTTGGGTCAATTGACTAATTCATTTGAAATTGTTCTACCAGAAAGTATCACATAAAAAATATGAAAAGGTAGAAAAAGTATTTTTATTTAAAAAAATATGGTGTGACTGGTCGCACACCACAACTTTCGATTACCGAAGGTTTTTTTTTTTGTGTCGAGATATATTTATTTTCAGACAGTACGATACATTTGAATTTCAAGGTGTAAAATTTATAAGTATGGGAAAATATTTATATTTTGTTACCATAGCAACCATTTCTTCTATCTTTCCTATGAAGTTCAAGAATCTCCAGAAGATTTCAATAGCAAAATGAGAATATACATTTTAAAGAGCATCTAAAAAATAATTGATTTTTGAATTTTAATCAAAATCGTTGGAGCGAATTTTGAGAAAATCGGAAAAAAACTGAAAAAGTGCATCAGTAAAGTACTAGTACTCTTTGGCCGATTTTGTTCAAAAAGCTCACGTCCCAGCGGGGTGCCTAACTTAAATATAAAATTTCAACCTCCTATCTCTTTTCTTTCTTGAGATATCTTGTTCAGACAGACATCCCATGTCGCGAAAACCACTTTTTTGGATTCAGGGATCTTAAAATGTGTATATCCATCAAAATCTCGACATCGAATTTTTGACATGAATCCAATACTTTCTCTCTGTATATATATTTCATATATGTATGCATAGGTAAGAGAAAGTAAAAATGTGCATTATGGAAAAAACAATATAATTTAAATAAATTGTATGGCTAAATACAGGAAGTAAACTTCTCACCCTTAAATCATGAAGTAAGAAAAAAACATTAGCAGTGCCAAGATAGACAGTTTAAATGAAAACCTTCCTGTATGGTTGCCTATCTACCGGGCGGCGCTTAAATAATTCTCTTTCATTTATTTTATTAGCAAATAGTTTTATTTTCCTTGCAGCCAATTTTTATTAATAAATACAAAAGTATTTCATTAATACACTTGGGCATAATTTCTAAATACATTTTACCCGGGTTCAGGGATTAAAAGATAAAGATTGAGAATTGCTCCCAAAATAGAAAAAAAAAAAAAAATGCTTCCAATTGATATTATTATCATTTTAATGACAACTTAGTAAAATAAAATTTGTATTTTTTTAATATATCTCTCGCCTCTTTTGGTTCAAGTATAAATTTTTATTTTAATTTTATTGGACTAGGGTCTTGAATACTACTTTTTCATTTTACCTGTTCGTCAGGGCCAGATTGAAATAAATAGGGACAGAGTCTAAAGGGCCTCAGATGGCGAAAAAGACCATAAATAAATTTAAAAAAATCTGGTGTGACTGTCACACAGCACACAACTTTCTCTTACCTTCAGTAATTGAAAGTTGTATACTGTGCTTATCACACCAGATTTTTTTGTGTCGACGTGTATTTAGTTTCCGACAGTACGGTACATTCGATTTTCAAGATGTAAAATTTAAATGTGAAAATATTTATATTTTGTTACCATGACAACCATTTCTCCTACCTTTTTTATGGAATACTGTACAAAGTAAAGTGGTCTTCAGAAGATTTCAATGGCAAATTGAGAATATACATTTTAAAGAGAATCTAAAAAATAATTGATTTTTGAATTTAAAAAAAAAATCGTTAAAGCGAATTTTGAGAAAATCGAAAAACAAAACTGAAAAAGTGCATCAGTAAAGTACTAGTACTTTTTGGCCGATTTTGTTCCAAAGCTTAGTGTCACGTCTCAGGGGGGTGCCTAACTTAAATATAAAATTTCAACCTCCTAGCTCTTTTCGTTCTTGAGATATTTTGTTCACAGCCCACACAGACACACAGACCATGTCGCGAAAACCACTTTTTTGGATTCAGAGGACCCCAAAACTTGTATATCCATCAAATTCTCGACATCGAATTTTTGACATGAATCCAATACTTTCTCTCTCTCTCTCTCTATATATATAATATTTCTTCTCTCTCTATATATTAACATATATATAGAGGTAAGAGAAGCAAAGAAAATGTGGAAAAGTCTCAAAAAGTCGAAAGACTTTTTCCCGCGCCCTACTCATGATCTAGTAATTTCAAGTAGAGTAATTATATTGCACTTGATGCCTGCACATTCGCATCCTTAGCTGAATCTCCAAGGGTTGTTTGATGGGTGGCAAATGCTAGTGAGAGCGAGAGCGAGAGAGAGAGAGTAGTTTGGGTGGTGGGGGTATTGGAGGAGAGTGTTCGCTCGCTCTGCGTATTGATCTCCTCGTAACCCCTTCAGTCCCCCCATCCACCCTCTCTTTCACTCTCGCTACGCCCAATGCAGCCAACCAATAAGTTCTTTGCTCTTTGATGGCTCATTTCCCTCTTATTTATTCATTCCATCATCTATCATCTCTCATCAAATATTATTATTATTCATGCTTTCAAATGATATGACAATAAAATTTTTTTTTTTTAAGATATGGTGGATGTTTAAATTAAAAAAAAAAATTCTCAATTTAAATATTAAATTACGTGCTTCTTGATAATTATTATCAACAATAACGATAACGAGGCGTGGGAATTTGATGTTCGTATGTGATAGACATGAAGAAATTCTTTCTCAGTAGAAGTATTTATTATTATAAATACATGAATGATTTAAATAGACGATAAAAAGGGAATTTGAAACATTGATAATGACAGACACCACAAAACCAACGCTTTTTGATACTAACTGAGAGTTGATATTGCTACAAAAAACTTCATTTTGCAACAATAGTTGCGGTTAAGCAATGCTAAACTAGGAATTGGTGATCCCGAGCAATCAGCGTGTGGAACGTTCCCCGCTAGCCTTCGATATCACTGTATTTAAATCATATAAATAAATAAATTAATAACCCCTAAATTGTAGTCAAAAAGGGTTTTTAAAAAAAAGATGACACTTCTCTTCATTCTTTGCTGTCATCTAAATAATTTTACTTTCTCTGACCTCTATATATATATCTGTCCGAAAATAATCTAAAAAATTAGGTTTTTTTATTAATATTTATTCAGAGTAGAAAAATAAAAATAGATCAAGTCTTCTTTATTTTGTTTGTTTTTAATGTCCATGTTACTAACATTGATCCTTAGTCTCGAATAACACTGTTAAATTTAAAATGGGACTCTTATTTCCGGACGGAGGGAGTATATAATATGAAGAAAGAAAGTTTTGCGATCTTAAAACAATTAAATGTCTAGATTTTGATGGAAATATACGTTTTGAGAGTCACTTATATCTCAAGAACGAAAAGAGTTAAGAGGTTGAAATTTGTTTATTGTCATTTAGTAGTTCACTCTAAGGCAGCGTTTTCCAAACTGTGAGGAGCGTCTCCCTAGGGAGGCCCCGGGGAATTCAAAGGGGAGGCGCGAATATTAGCCAAAGCGAGCAATTTTCCAAATGATATAAATTTAATGTGTGAATTTTGAATGAAAATTAAAATTTCATTTATTCTCGCCTCCGCCTCTGAAGATGGCCGAAAAGTCCCAATAAAAGAAATAATTTTGGCTACAATATGACTTGGAATTTTTTTTTTGACTCCGCCTTAATATAAATTTATATTTTTTAGCATTAAAAATCTTTGTTTTTGTATTATTTTACAAAATGGGGGAGGGGGAGGCGTCATATGATTAAATATTTTTAAGGGAGTCGTTGAAACATAGAGTTTGGAAACCACTGCTCTAAGGCATGGAGACTCTGCAAGGGAGAGGCGCATTCAAGGAAGGAAGGGAGGCTAATTATAATTTAGTTCAAATTAGCAATAATAAATAACTTTTGTTATATTAAAATCATAATATTTTTCCTGTGCATAGTGGGAGCCCGGGCCTCTGTCTTCCCCCCCCCCCCCCCCTCCCCCTGGGACCGCTATATTATTTAATTTTGATAGGAATTTTCTAGGCTCTTTATAAAGATGGGAACTTATACTGTTTGTTTAATGATTCAAATAATAGTAGATGTATTATAATTTTTATAAAGAATTTTTTTCGCTTCCGTTATTTTTTAATAAAGACGGCCAATTTTAATATTTTTTTTTTTTTATTAAAAAAAAGAATCTAAATAAGTGCTGGAATATCCTAGATTTATTGATATTTGAGAGGCGAGTTTTGAGCCGACGTCGCCGTCGCCACGCCCTGGAGCATTGCCCCTTGGTGACGGTGACAAGAGCACCCTCATTCTACTCATCTCACCTTTATTATTCATATTATTTTTATTGACCACACCTAGTTGTGATAATATGAATATTGAACTCAGGATTTTTTACGAATTAGAGCTTTTGTAAAATGAATCAGATTAGATTGATTATGGTCAGGTATGGAGAAAATTTCGTTTGTATAAATTTTACCGAAACTCGAAATTTAGTCTATTTCTAGGCCTATTTGTTTGGCTAAAAGAAATGAAGTTTTTTTTCTGAAATAATTTTATCTATTTGCCACATGGACATCATTGATTGTTGGTTCGTTGTCGATACTTAATTGGAAGTAGGTTCGTAAAAAGTATCCAGGCTAATGAAATAAAAATTTATTTGTATTTTTTAGCCGGTATTAAAGAGTCTCACTTATTGTCAGTAGGGCTGCGCAAAATAATCGATTATTCTCTCAAAAAAAAAATTTATTTAAAAAAATCGATTAATAGATTATTTCGATTATTTTTCACATTCGATTACCTATAGGAAAATAAAATCGATTATTTTTGGGGAAAATGCGTTTGAAAAGATCGAATTCGTAAAGTGAAAAAAATTTGCTATAGAAAAAAAAAAGGTATAATCGATTATTTTTTCGTCTATCCGGACCCAATAATCTATTATTTTTCATAATCGATAATCGATTCATGGTCTAATATTTTCAAAAAAAAAAAATAAATAAATAAATAAAATAACCAAAAATAAAATTTCTGACATAGTCCCTGAAGTTGAGCGTGATGTAATGCTACTATATATAAAAAGATCTTATTTGAAATTCAGTAAACTAATTTCCTAACTATGTACAAAAAATTCATAAAATTTTTCTCAATATTGAATTTGTTCTCTCCTATTTGAAATCTTTGGTTCATTGGTTTTTATATTTCCTTCGACTGGAATCGCGGTTGACAAGAAACGGGGAACACGATTTAGGCACAGATAGGATATAGAGAAGCTTCTCAGAAATATACAATGATTGCCCTTGGGCATTTCCACCTATCTCGGTCCACCTCATACATAAATTTGTTTAAAATTATAACGAAAAATTATTATTCTTGATTAAGTGAGGTAAGAAAAACATTGACATTACACATTGGTGACACATGATTTAATCTTCTTTTCATTCTTATCTTTGTTATTAAAATATCATCTGCTAAATCATAAATGCAATAGCGATTCCCTTTATCGGTATAAATTAGACTTTGCCATTCCTTTCCTGCCTGTGTTCACTCAAGTCTCAGCTCACACAAATCAGTAGTGAATTAGCCACTGGCAGAGGCAGCAAGAAACCTTGAATTTCTATTTTTCTTTCAATAGGAGCCTTTTAAAGGTAAATCTCTTCTCACTATCTGTCCTAATCGGATTTAGAAAATAATTGTAATCAAATCACTTATTAAAAATTTTATTTTATTGATAAACTCTAACAAATTCTCTAAAACTTTCACAGTTCATTGCATTTTACTTTCTCTTACCTATATAGCCTGTGTTAATATATAGATAGAGAGAAAGTATTAGATTCATGTCAAAAATTTGAAGTCGAGATTTTAATGGAAATACATGTTTTGAGGTCCCCCTGGGCCCAAAAAAGTGGGTCCTGCAAAATAGTCTGTCTGTGTGTGAGTGTCTGTGAACAAAATATTTCAAGAGCTAGGAGGTTGAAATTTTATATTTGAGTTCCCCCATGGGCCTTAACACGAAGCTTTTATACAAAATCGGCCAAAAAGTATTTATTTATGTATTTTTTTTTTTTTCTCAAGTGATTTTGATTAAAATTCAAAAATCAATTATTTTTTAGAACCTCTTTAAATTCTCGTTTTGCTCTCAAAATTGTTTGAAGCCCACTTTACTCTTGTACTTAAAAAAAACACACACTTTTTTCCCATTCACACAAACAAACATAGCCGACCCTTGTTATAGTACTCTTGTACTTCATAGGAAAGATAGGAGAATAGTTGCCATGGTAACAAGATAGAAATATTTCTTAATGTTATTCAATTTTACATCTATCTAATATAGACACTAGTGTCGGAAATTAAATATATGAGGACATAAAAAATATGGTGTGTGCTGTGCGGCCAGTCACATCAGAATTTTATTTATATATTAATTTTTTTCGGCATTTATAGTGATGCCAGTCAAAAACCTAATTTATATATTGTATATACCTGGTATATGCATATTTATTTTCATTGGTTTTCGCCTAGTGTTATTAATAATATTCCTTTGATCCCAATATATTGGACTTATCCATTAGAATACGAGCCAAGAGATACTTTATTTCATTTTGAATCCATATCCTGTAATCTTAAAAGTGCAAATGGGGAAAACTTAATTCCATTTGCTCAGGAAGCGAATAAAATCTGGTCTAGAAAAAAAGAGACCAGGAAGAGATCAAATTATAAACGCTGAGAATCCTTTGGCTTGTGATATTAAAATATTGAATTCAATTTTTTTTTTACCTCCGGTACTATTCAAGGCGTTATACAATAAATAATATATCGTTTCTTTTAAAGGCTTGTTATCTAATAAATAAAACATTTGACATATCTTTTATAAATCGTATATAGGGATATATACTCGGTAATGTTTTAACATATTCAAATTTGAGAAGAAAATAATAAAATTTATACAGGGGGGGGGGGGGGTATTTTTCCGTCGAGACGAACGGACAGAGACAACAAAATGCAATAAATCCCGGCTGATTTATGGATGCCGGTGTACCTAGAAAGAGAGAGAAAGAGAGGGACTTGACGCGCATGCGAGGAAATCAACCGATATTCGTACAAACACCCACGTAGCAAATTGTGTAGGCCACTGGGCTACGGGGGAACTCGGTAATCATGCTACCGTGCAATTGCAATGCTGCAAGTGCATTTGCAATTGACACCTCTCTCTCTCCCACTCTGTGGTTATCAGTGGGAAAAAACGATTGAATCAATCGTTCTAATCCCTTATCGTGATTTTAGTGAAATAAATATGAAAAATGTTCGTCTTATCATTTTTGATAAAAAAAATTTAATATCAGAAACCGTTCAACGTAGATAATGAATAAAATTTATTGTGATCAGAAGATGCTTGCCCGCTCCGCGGGCCGCGAAATGTATAAATCACCCTTATGCTATTTTGGAAAATTCCCAACAGCTGTTTTTGCCTGAATAGCGCAAATTTAAACTATAAGACTTTTACTAAAATTTAAGATAGTGGGGAAAAAAATAAAAGTTAGAGATTTTCTATAGATGAGGTTTGTGAAAACCAACATCCTCAAACTTACCACTAATTTTTTTGTATTGAAAACTTAGGGGTGAAATTTAGGGTTTTATTTTTTAATTTGTATTTCTTTTGACATCCACCAGCCATTTCGATCTCGTCGCTATTTATTTCATTTGATTGGCCGCCAATTCCTTTTTGCATTTTAATTTGACACATCACATCACACGTCTTTCGACTATCGAAACAATGAATAATTGTGAACTGTGCGGTCAGTCACGCCAGATTTTCAATTATATTATTTTAATCTTTATTTAAAGAACAATCTGAGACTGTCGATCAGGTCTATTCTCTAAAAACAGGCGTTAAAATTCAAAATAATCAAATGGGTGTTAAAAAGTAATGTAGAAACAATCAGCGTTAAAAAAATGTAATTCTCGAAACAAAGTTTTAACAGCGACGTTAACATGTTGCTTTTGTTTCAAAGCTATCAAAATCATAACCTTAAGGGCACCAATTTTATTTTAACAGGACGTTAAAATATTAAAGGCACCCCTTAGACATGGCATTAATTTTTAATACTATTTACTAAATGTTAATGATTTGACTTTAAATTTTTGTTTACAGAATAATTAAGGCAAGGAAGTGATTTTGAATAGCATTTTTTAACGCTGATTGTTTTTACAATTACTTTTTAACACCCATTTGTTTATTTTAAATTTTAACGCCTGTTTTTAGAGAATAGTCCTAAATATGATTTATAGACTAAGGAATATCAAAATTACCGTGGCCCAGAAAAATAATAAGAAAAGCAGATAATAAAAGGATGAAAATATTTTTTTCAATCTCTGTCTTAGGTTCAAAAGTTTCCAAAAGTTCAAATGTGTAATTTTCTGTTTGTTTTATTGGAGGTGTAATAGCTAGCATGAAAGAAGGGTAACGTTGTTAACAGTTAACATTAAATAAACACCTACATAAGTTTATTAATTAGATTCATTTTAACTTGCATAATTATTACGAGGGCGGTTTTAAAATTTTATATTTTAAAATCCATTCAATTCAATGAAAATGAAATTTTTTTTTCTTACCAATTTGACGTAATGGTTATAGAATAATTTTTATCTAAATTTTTTCCTCAAAGATTATCTCTTACGTCAACTTAATAAGATTTTCTCATAATAAATGATGATATTTATCAGGATTAAGATAAATTATAGGTAAAAAATAAATATAAAATATGAGACAAGAGCAATTCCTAAAAGAAACAAGTTCTTAATTTAGGATTCTGATGCTGATTAAGATTTTAAAGAAATATTTACTTGGAAAATATATCTATCTGTCTTACTATTGTTTTTAAACAAACATTGAGGGCTCAGATGATGGGTAGCTCTCTCCTCCACAAAAAGTCGATTCTCCTGAGCGATCGAATTTTTTACCTCTTAAATGAACCCTGTTATTCAATGGTGTGTCAAAGACCAAAAATTCAAAATTGAATTAAGCATGGAATATTGTTTCAAATGCTTTAATTAATAGTATTTTTTATGAAATATGTCCTAAAAAAATTTATTTTTAATGTAAAAGCATAAAATTATTTTTACAATATTTCAATGCAGGATTTTACATTTTTCAATAATGATTTATGTACTTAACATGTTGTTTCGTAATACTTAATTTGAAAAGAACAATTTTTCATTTATGCGTCAAGTGCAAGACATCGTAAACAACTATACGCTTGAGATATATTGTTGCTTTTATGCCCTAAGTATTTTCAATTATGAACACCGGCATCGCTATTGTTTAGAGGTATTTAATATAAAGTCAAGAAAATATTAATTTTATTTATTTCAAATTTATATATTCAATACACTATTACTATATTCCATTTGTTGAAATTTAATACAAGTATTTCATAGCCTACATTATCAATAGTTATATTATAATTCATTTTTACTTTCTTTTAGCCTAATTCTATAATGTTTTCTATCCTTTTCTATGAACTATATATATATATAATTTTCCAATTAACAATAAATTAATATCGTTTAATTGAGTTTTAACCAGTGTGATTTTAACAACCAATAAAAAGTTATTTACCAAATAATATTATATATACTTTTTTCCCTTAAATAAACAAAAATCATTTTTTTTTTGAAAAATGAGAAAATTTTCTCTGAATTCGTAGACGTCAAAATTTAATTTTTTGATATTATTCCTGATAATGAAAATGAAGATGAGGATGAGGATCTGTGCGATTTCGAAAAGACAACAAAATAAATAATATTAGGTTAGGTTAGGTTGAAGTGGCCGTAATATTAAGTCTATTTCATTATTATAACTTTGATTTACTGTTTCCAAGCTATTTATTCGGAAATTAATTGATGAGAAAATTTTGTTATCACTTTCTATTTAATTTTAAAATATTAATACTATTTAAAATTGATGAATGTGATTTTGATAAAAAGTTTCTATGCTACTAGTATCAAATATAAAGAGACTTTGAAGCATTTTTGCAAATATAATTGGACTTAGAGAATTTTTCAATCATGGGTCAAGGGACTTTGAAGCATTTTTTACAAAATATATCGCACATAGAGAATTTTGTAAAAATAATTTTTTATATTTTATTTTTTTCTCTAAATTAGTCATATTTTTAGAGATAATTTATGAATATCTGCCATAATTACAGTATTTACTTGCACAATTGACAAAAAAATGATATATAATCTAATAAAAACAATTTAAATCAGAAAAACTTTAACGTTGATTTTCTCAAAACTCGATATTTGGTCTTTGACACACCATTGAATAACAGGGTTCAAATAATCATGAGGTTTTTCAATTAAAAGTCGGAGATACTTTATTTAAACTGAATAAATGCGGCTCTCTGCTTTTTACTTTCTCTTACATCTATATTTGTTAATATATAGAGAGAGAATGTATTGGATTCATGTCAAAAATTCGATGTCGAAATTTTGATGGATATACACGTTTTGAGGCGTATAATATCCTTAACACAAAAAGTACTAATACTTTATTGATGTGGTTTTTTCAGTATTTTTTCGATTTTCTCAAAATTCGCTCCAACGGTTTTGATTCTTCTTCTTCTTCTGTCCTCGCCTTATTCCCGCGATGCGGGGTCGGTGGACCTCGCTTTTTCCCTCCAAACCTATCATGCGACAGGCCGGCCCGTCGCATGGTCTGACGCCTGTTGAAAAGAGGCAGGAAGAGACAGACATTCAAAGAACTGAAGGACTGCCTGTCCCAGCTCGGACAGCTCGTGGTCGCCATCCACATACCCACAAGATGTGGGCCCCTGAGCAAACTCCAACGGTTTTGATTAAAATTCAAAAATCAATTATTTTTTGAATGCTCTTTAAAATGTTTATTCGCGTTTTGCCATTGAAATCTTCTGAAGACCACTTTACTCTTGTACTTCATAGGAGAGATAGGCGAAATGTTTGCCATGGTAGCAAAATATAAATATTTTCCCATACTTATAAATTTTACATCTTGAATTCTAATATATCGGCCGAAACTAAATATATCTCGACACAAAAAATTTGGTGTGACAAGTACAGAACACAACTTTCTCTTACCTTCGGTAATTGAAAGTTGTGTGCTGTGTGACCAATCACACCAGATTTTTTATTTATTTATTTATTTTTTTTAAACACTCACACTTTTTTCTCATTCACACCCACACGCAGTCTTTTCGGCAACTTAAACCATTTAAGACTTTTTACGATATTCGTTATAAAGATTAATTATACATATTAGGAGTCCAGGCATTCTTATTTAGGCCATTTGGTATCCAAATGGCTTAAATAAAATCTTCGGACTGCCTGGGTTCCGAACCCGCGACTTTTGGTATACGAGGTTAGCACGCTAACCTCTACGCCATGCCCCGAGGGCGATTTTTTATTTTATACATATTTAACCAATCGAATTATATTTGTTTACGGTATAACAAAAATGAAACGAAAAAATGGATCCAATTATCTTGAAGACGGAGATTCCCTGCTCTCAGAAACATTAGATTATCGAGATAGGAGTTGATATAAATTGCGCTGAAATTTTGCTTAATTGTTCTTTTCGTGATATTCGCTCTTTTAATTTATAAATCGAAAATAATTAGGGCTTTTACATTCAGTTTGAAATATTTTTTACATGAGTATTCAATTTTGATATCAATATTTTTTTAAATCGATGTATTTATCATATTGATATTAAAATCGGAGATTATAGTGACTTCTTTTTTATTTCTTAGGTTCTATTAATCTTAATGATATGCTTTTTTAGACAGAGACATTGACAGAAACAAGCACTTTCTTTATACAAAGCCAATAATTTCCTGTTAGCTACTTATTTTAGTCAAATAACATAAGAGCGATAATTTTTTTTTATATTGCCTTGAAAATTTATTATTATAAATTGAAGAACCGGTTGAGGGTGAACGCCCGAAATCATCTGCCATATGGATTAGTTTATTAGAATATTCACGTACGAGAGTAAAATTAGCGAATAAAGGGACACAACTTATAAAAAACAATTCTAACTCACACTTTCATTTAATTCTTGTGCACCTCAAACCATTTAAACAGTATTACGGGCCGGGGGGCCTGGCAATCCGAAGCAATCATGTGGAACGTCCTCCAGTTGCCATCGATTCAAAAGAATTTAAATATTTTTTTATAAATGGTCTCAGTAGTTGATGGGAAATTAAAAAAAAATCCGTATTATGAAAAGAAGAATCCTATTATTTTTATAAATAGAATCAAAGACCTCTTTTCATATAGTTGTAATTAAAAAAAAAAAAAAAAAAAGGAAAAAGCATCCATGATTATTTATTAAATTTTATCGACATTAATTCATTCTTAATTTTGCTTTTTATTTTATAAAAGTTTTCTTTCTTTATAGACGGCCGTGGTACGAACCCATTGAACCCTCCAATTTCTAATAAGTATACTTTATATTAGTTAAATAAAAAAAATGTTGATGATCATAATGTATTAGAAAAATTAATTAAAAAAATCTTTTTAAAGAATCCTTTTCAAGGCAGTTAGTTACTTTGAACAAGATGTAAAAAAATTTAGCTAAAAGGAAAAAAGAAGGATTATTAAAAAATAATTAAAAAAAAAAAATCTGATGTGACTGGTCGCACACAACTTTCTCTTACCCTTCGGCAAGAGAAAGTTGTGTACTGTGCTTGTCACACCATATTTTTTCGTATTTTTGTTGTTTAATTAAAATCGTTGAAGCGAATTTTGAGAAAATCGGAAAAAATACCTGAAAAAGTACATCAATAAAGTACTATTTTGGCCGTTTTTGTTCAAAAGCTTATTTACACGCTCCCTTAGGGGAGGAGGGGTGCCTAACTTAAATATAAAATTTCAACCATTCTCTTTTCGTTCCCAATTTTGTTCACAGACACACAGACAGGCCAATTTGCGGGACCCACTTTTTTTTAACTCAGGGGACCTCAAAACGTGTATATCCATCAAAAAACTCGACATTGAATTTTTGGCATGATTTCAATACTTTCTATATATTTCATATATAGGGTAAGAGAAAGTAATAATTGTATAATCAAATTTCTTATATAATTAAAAACAACCAAGACATTAATTAATATAAAAAAAAAAATTCAAATCAAAAATCTCCAAAAAATCTTAACTTGTTTTTCTCTGAAAACAAACATTGAAAGATGAAACAAACATATTAAACTTAGAAGATCCTAAATATAGATATTCAAATTTGGAGAGGTTAAAAACTGTTAAAAAATGCCACCAATATTTTATTGAGTACCACAATTTTCTCACTGGATCAAATCTTTTGAAATTTTGTACACATTAATTAGCAATTAAAACAAGTCCTCCCTATTTGCATATCTAGATAGGAGGAGAGATTATAGGTTCCAAATTCTCCCCCTCCCCCCAAAACAAATTTCTGGACACGCCTATGATTAAAAAAAAGTAAAGTTTCAAAAAATTAATTGTTTTCTAGTAATAAATACCTAACTGTCTCCATATTTTCTTCAAACAAAAACAACCTTGACAAATTCTGTTGACTTGAAAAATATTTTTTTTTACCATTCATTGGAGATGAAAACGTGATGCTTGGCGACAAATAAAAATTAGTGACCCTTTTAAAAACACACTCAATTGAACATTTTTCTATTCTGTTTCACTGTCGAGGAATTTTATGTATAATGCACTTGCTTGTCTTGTTTTGAGATGCGACCCAAATGACCGCATCGCACGTTTACTCTAATGACTTCCAAATAAATGTTTTTGGTGAATAGAATCTTTTCTCTCTCTCCACTCAAAACAACTGGAGATTCATCATCAGAGTTCATATATAACGAGGACAGTCTAAATTTAGTTGCGTTACACAATCATAACATAAATTTATTATTTTCAATTTGTATTGTTTTATTTTTACACTACGTACTTGAAAAAGTTTATTTTGAAATATTTAAATTATATTTTGACAAATCTTTCTCTTATATAAGTAATATATAGAGAAATTAGATTAATATCAAAAATTCGATGTCGAGATTTTGATGGAAATACATGTTTTCAGGTCAAGTGAGTTAAAAAAAAAAAGGATTGGTCTGTCTGTGGTGATGATTTAAGGCATGAAGGAAATGAGCTACGAGGTTGAAATTTTATATTCAAGTTAGGTACCCCCCGGAAGTTAAAATAAGCTTTTGAACAAAATTGACTAAAAAGTACTAGCACTTTACTGAAGTACTTTTTCAGTTTTTTTACTTCCCCAAAAAAATGCATATAAGCTATTTTTTGCGTGAAAATTGTTTGAAGTTCTCTTTACTGATGTACTTTTTTTCGAATTTCCAATGGAAGCATTCGTAGCCCAGCTCATCTATGAAAGGCAAATTGTCAAATTTGGAACTAAAGTGCTATGGGAAACTATATATATGTTTATACATAAAAATCTGGTATGTATGACAGGACAATATAGGCCTACAACTTTCGAAGGATTAAGTCACTCCAGATTTTTTAACATAACTTCGCCCTTTTATTTTAAGAAAGATTTATTAAAAAAAAATCATGCTTGTTTTTTTATCAATCAATATTATATTATATTATTATTTCCACAGTTTTGATTTTCCTCTTGAATATCAGTGTGATGGTTTACTTTTGAGATTCCTTTTATTTTATTTAAATCAATTGTTAATTTTTCTTATATTGTTTCTTTGATCATAGTCAGGAAATTTTTTCTGCAGGAGGCGGGTTCTGAGAGGTCCCCTCTTCATATGAATAAAACAAAAAACGAGGACTTGTTTCTTTAAAACATCTCAATCATTATTAAGACCATATAAATCAAAGGAATTCATTTTAATCATTTATATTGCTTTTAAGCTCATATTAATGTCAAAAACAAAATGAATATCATTTATCTAATAATGATTAAGGTTTTATTGATTGCGGAAATTTATATTGTATTCTAGAGGATTATACCAAAAATGTTTCTAGGTTGTGCATGTTCATTCTCATTCTCAAGAATACTCCAAATTTAGCCTCTTTTGACATCAGTTGTTTGAAAAAAATATCGAGTGACATCGCACACATTTCTCTTAAGCTATCTGCTTAATAAAAGAAAGCATTATCATATGCTGCATATTTTTCTCGCCATTCTTATGTTAGTATTAAAATCAGACATAATAAATAGTGGCACCATCAATGTTTACTTCCTCTTACTCTATATATGAAATATATATAGAGAGAAAGTATTGTTTCATAATCTAATCTACAATTTTATGAAAATTTATCTTCGATTGAGATTTCTTTATTTTCATCATTTTATTTTTACTTTATCTTATTGTTAATATAAAGAGATTGTATTGCATTTATGTCAAAATGTCGAGATTTTGATGGAAATACACGTTTTGAGATCTAAAAAGTGGGTAGCGCAAATTTGTCGGTGTGTAGCCCAAATTAAAGCAAGAAGGAAATGAGTTACTAGGTTGAAATTTTATAATTTAGTTATTTACCCACCTGAGGCTTGTAAATAAGTTTTTAACTAAAATCGGCCAAAGCGTACTAGTACTTAAAGCAAGGGTGGATACAGGGGGGGGGGGGTAAAGGGGTTAAATACCCCCCCCCTCCCCGAGATTTGAAAAAAAAAAAAAAAAAAAAAACTTTTTCTAAAAAAAAATTTATTTTTAATGTAAAATTTTAAAAATTAATCCTTGAAAATTTGATTTGTATTTATATTCTGGCAAACAAGTACAGAATGCGCCTTTAAATTACCGAAATTAAGAAAAAATTGTGTGCTGTGCGACCAGTCACACCAGATTACCCCCCGAGAAACACCTCTGGATCCGCTCTTGCTTTACAGATGTACTTTTTCGGATTTTTTTGATTTTCTCAAAATTCACTCTGATTAAAATTTATAAATCAATTAGTTTTTAGATGCTCTTTAAGATGTATATTCTCATTTTTCCTTCAAAACTTTAAGAAAGATAAGAAAAAAAGTTGCCAAGTTAATAAAATATAAATATTTTTTAATGTTTATAAATTTTTCTTGGCCTAAGTTGCCGAAAAACCTATGTATGTGAGTGTGAGTGTGAATGGGAAAGTGTTTTTCTTTGTAAAAAAAAAAAAAAAATTTACATCTTAAATTCTAATCAACTGTCGGAAACTCAATATATATGTAGACACCAAAAATCTGGTGTGACCAGCGTAGAATACAACTTTTAATTACCCTAGGTAAAAGAAAGTTCTGTGCTTGTGTTTAGTCCCACCACACTTTTTGTACCGAGTCCAATGATTTCTCCCAATCGATTATTTTTGTATTCATAACATTCCCGGTTCTATGCTCTTTATTACATATAGGCCCATAAATAAGAGAAAAATTTACTACTCCTATTATTTGTGTATTTTAATATTATTTTTAAAATTAACTATTCATTAAAATAAGGGAAAAGTTCACTTCTTGACGCTCCCTTTCATTTAAACATTAAAAAATACGATCGCCCATTCTCGCTCTTATTCCAACTAATATATCATATAGGTGGGCGCCCTCCCCTCCATTCTTTTATTTTTGCAAAAAATATAATTTTTTATTTATCTCTTTCCCCTCATCTCCCTCTCTCTCAATCCCTTTCTCCTCTCTGTAGCCCTATTACCCACTCCAGGCTAATTAGCCAATCAGAGAAGGGTTGCGATCTGGCGCCAAAAATTCGCCGCTTGGGAGAGAGGTCGTGGAGCCTTACTAGATCAGTAGTGAGGCGACCTTTGATTAGTGAGTTAACCTGTATTACTCGTGTTAAACAATGCAACGCCTTCGCATTCCACTGGCTGCCATCATGGCGTTCGGCCGCTCGTCCTTCGTGCTCCTGTTTCCCAGCCTTTTTACTTAGGTATTTCAACTCTCTTCTGCTAATTATTCATTCATCTTACTCTTGAGTTATTTAATATTTAAAAATTTCATGATATTTGTGATATCAAATAATATTATGTGTAGTTAGGAGCCAAAGATTCCCACTTTATAATAAGCACACATTCATAGTCAGAGAATATAAAATGCCAGAGAGAGTAAAAAGAGTTTAATATTTAAATAGTTTCCTCATCAATTTTTTTATGCGATCGCAATACTTTATTTTCAATAGGTCTAATATTACTTGAACCAAGGGCGGATACAAGGGGGTAAAGGGGTAATTACCTCCCCCGAGATTGAAAAAATACCTTTTTTCGCAAAAAAATTTATTTTTAATGTAAGATTTTTAAAATTAATACTTAAAAATTTGATGTGTATTTATATTCTGGCAAACAATTACAGAATGCGCTTTTAAATTGCCGAAATTAAAAAAAAATAGTGTGCTGTGCGACGAGTCACACCAGATTACCCCCCCCCCCCGAGAAACACCTCTGGATCCGCCCTTGACTTGAACGAAATCCCACGTACCCACACATTACACACTCACACGGAGACAGATACATTATTAAGCAAATGCAAACCAGAGCAGTGGCGGCCGTTGTAATCGAGTCAACCAAAGCGACATGAACATTCAATGTGTTCCCACCTCGATCACCACCGGTCTGGTTTGCGGTTAGCTTTAGACTTTAGACAACGGTACATGGGCGTACCTTAGTAAAGAGGTATGTTAAAAGTTTCTACTTAATTGAAAAAAAATTTTCAAAAATTACCTTTTTAAACAGGACTTTTCAAATTTCTGACTGGGGGCAAAAAAATTTTTTATTAAAATAGTCAGATCATGGTCGTCCAGGGGGCCCCGGGCAGATCATGGTCGTCCAGATTGTGACGATAGCTATTTTTTATATAGGAGAGGTAAAGCCTTCGAATTAAAGGCCTAAAAACCTTCGATGTCCTAACAAAAAAAGAATTATTCCCCGTCGCCATCCACCAATTTTGTTTCGTTTCATCACTTTATAAACATTTATATTTTTTGTTTTGTTGCTTCTAGGGGGGGGCAGCTGCCCCCTGCCCTCGCTGGGTACGCCCTTGCAGCGGTATCTAACTTTTAGTCGGTTGGTGGGTTAAAGTGTTTTTGCTTAAGTGATAAAACTCTTCAAAAAAATAATCCCTTTTTTCATTCCTTTTTTGTGGGGGGCACACCCTCCCACAAAAAAATTTTATAGAATTTTTTTTCTGGCGGGCAACAAAAATTTTTTATAAAAAAAAGGGGCGCCCCCCGCATTTTTTTTTTTTTATTATAATGATATTGCGGCTGCGGGGGTTGTTTTCATTTTAATTTAATAATTATTTTTTTTATTTATATTAATGGTTGTTTTTTTTGGTTTTGGTTTCCCGCCTTCTTTTTTTTATTTCTTCTTTTTTTATTCTGTTGTTCTTTCTTCTTGCCAGGCCTGCCGGCCACACCTAGCATGTTTTTTGCTTTTTTACCGTTAATAATAAATATTAGAGAATGACACCCCTTTGATCAAGGGCGAATCCAGAGGTGTTTCTGGGGGGGGGTGTGGTGGGGGGGGCCCCCCCCCACACCATTATTTTTTTTTAATTTCGGTAATTTAAGGGGGTTTTCTTTTTTTTTTTGCCAAAATAAAAATACAAATTAAATTTTTAAAGTTTTGTTTTTTAATATTTTTAAAAAAAAAAAAATTTTTTTAAAAAAAAAAATTTTTTTTTTTTTTAAGGAGGGGGGGGGGGCCCCCCTCCCCTCCCCCTCCTTTCTTTTTTTTATTATTATTATTCTTCTCCTCTTCCTCCCCCCCCCCACCCCCCCCCCCCCTCACCTTCTATAGACCAGCTCGAGAGCAAAGAATCTAAAAGCAAGGCTTACTTTGAATAATTTTAATTTTTTACTCTTTGATTATTTTTCTTAATCTTTTGTTGTTTACGTGGAAATTAAGTTTTTTAAAAGATATTCAGAAAACATACAGTAAATATCTTTTTTTGTTATTTTTCAATAAATCCCTCCAAATTTATTTTACTAGGCAACCCCACCCTTATCTAGACCCCACCAGTTGATATCTACTTGCATTGATTAAGTTCGGTGTCATCATCGATTAAATCAGCTTGTTATCATTTCTCTCTTTAAATTTATTAATTAAACTTTTCTTAATTATATATTAAGAAAAATATTTATTGCTTAGAAATTTTTCATATAATATTTGTGTGTATTTTGTTTTGAATTTTGTTTACTAACCTGTGGATTATTTTGATATATATTGAGAGTTTTTTTTTATATCATCTTAAAACTTTTAATTTTATATAAAAAGGACGGATAACAAAATTTTACTACTCTTCTGTATATAATAAACAAAGAAATACATTTGGATTAAAATTCGGTAAGAATATATAATATTTGTCCTTTGAAAACCATGTTAGAAGTATTATTAGCCTAAAAATTTGCAAATCTCTTTTTATGAGACAACGATAAGACTATCCGTTCCCGAAATTTATTAAACAAGTAATTTTTTATTTTGTATATAAAATCTTTGTTCGATATTTTTTTTTTTTTTTGTATTAGAGGTTCGTTCTTTTTTTTTATATATTTCTACGTTAACGAGTTGCTCTAATCGTCTCGTGCGAACTTGTTCAGTTGTTACTTCTTGCTGTTTGCAAATACTGTATAGACTTGTTCTAATTATTCTTTAAATTAAGATACTACCAAACATTCTGCCTCTTTCTCAATCCTATCATCGTTAATTTTTCTACATAGGCTAATAGCTATTTATTGATTTTCTTTTGAAAGGTTCTTTTTGCCGAGATGAGCAGAAAAGATAAAAAAATATTTGCGAAATAAGTTTTTGTTTTGACATATCTGAACTGAACCTGGACTTCTCACTTTCGCTAGGCTTATCCTAGGTCGATAGCTCAAAAGGTAGTTCGCAGTAAAATCAAGAGGCCCTGGTTCGAATTCAGGGGGGGGGTGTAGCACGATATATCTATTCAAGCTCAAACTCAACTTGCAAATTTTCTTTAGCTGTCTTAATTATTATTTGAAAGCCACAAACTATTACAAATCTAGTTAGAAATAATTATAATAAATTGCGTCTATTATCATTATTAGGGGGGTGGGGGGGGGTGTTGGAGGTTTTTTTTTTTTTTGGGGGGGGGGGAGTTAAATATACGAAAGGCAGTTTCTTCTGAATCCGAATGTTATCATTAGTTTTCACTATTCAATCAATTGAATTAAATAAGCACGGATACTAAATATCCTTAGAGCCCTTAAAACTATTTTAATAGATAGGCCTACCTCTTAAATGTCTTTGTGGTCTGAGAACTCCTCTTCTAAATAATAATCCACAAAATTCTCCAAACGTATATTTAACATTCTTTCGATAAATCAATAAAGGTTTATCAAATAAAAAATATTCTTTTACAAATGCGGCAGTATCTTTCCTAACAAAATTTCATTGTCAATACTCTTTCTTCATTTCATTTTCTTTTTTTTTTTTTTTAAATTCCTCATCCCACCTAATAATTATTCCAAACGAATCCCAAAAGAAAGATGGCCCACGCTTTCCAATGAAGAAAGATGCCCACAATTTTTTTTTTTATAATATTCGTTCAGAAATTCTAATTTCTTGAAAGATGATTAATCGCCTCCTTTTATATTATCCCCCTGGTTAAGACTTTGAATAATGATAAAATATATTCCGAGACTTTACAAATAGGAAAATAAAAAGGGATTCTATTCCTAATTATTCGACAATTCTTTTTTTTTTCATTTACAACATGAATGAATAATGTAACAAATTTGCGTTATGTTTTGAAGGCTTTTGCCTTTAGAATAACTATTTAACATTGACGCAAAGAAATATCTATTGTAAATTTAATAAACAGTTCTTTTGTTTGTCCTTGATTATCACATCTGATTTCTACTTAGAAATGAACACAAATTAAGAGAGAAATTATTTTCTTAATTATTTAGGAGTCCCCAAGACTTTTCTATTGTAGATAGCGCGCTAGCATGCATATCAGTACTAGGGTCACGGGTTCGGTTCCCGAGCCACAAATCATTTGAAATAAATTGGGATGGGGTCTAAATGGCCTTAGATGCCGAAAAAGACCTTAAATAAATGAAAACAAAAATTCTTAAATTTGATTAAAAAAATTTAAAGGAGATTGAATGATTCTTATAAATATTCAAATTTTAAATGTCATTTAAAATAGGAAAAGGAAATAGAATATTTCAAGGTTAAAAAGCATTTATTTAATAGTTCCACAAGCTGTTTCATATTCATTTTAAAATCTTATATTCATTCTCTCTTTCCCATGCTAGAGTTTGGGGGATTTGGAGAAATTTTCTTAAATACCACCATTCTTCTATTTTTAAACAAAAACTTTTTTATAAATCTTCCTATGTCTTCTCCCACGGGATCGGTCTATAAATAAATAAATTTTCAAAATTCTATATGTAATCCCTTTAACACTCGTTGAGTTTAATGAACGCCCCTATTTGGTTACATGCCATTCCTTCTTTCATTTATTTGTTAGATTAAGTTGTTTTCATAGTAAGAGATAGAACAAAGACATTTTAAAGAGAAGGACGCGTGCTCCTACAGCCAGATGATGAATTTATTATCATCTCCTCTCTTCCTCTATTGTCTTTACTAAAAACATTTATTAAAGATAAAAATACCGCTATATTTGTCAATGCATTCAACCCATTTTATTTTTACTTTCTATATACATACATAAAAAATGTGTATAAATTAAGCGAAATTCAAAGAGAAATTTTGAATTAAAATGCTTATTTATTTTTTTTAGATAACTTACTAGGCGATTATACTCAGCTCCCACGTATTTTTTTGTTTAGCTAATAATAATAGGTCAATTTAGAACACGCAATAGTTTTAAAGACTTACTTTATTATTATTTATGAAATACTTTCAATTATGTTATCTAACTTTTGAATTCCTACACTAATATATTAAAAATCTGGTGTGACAAGCACGGAACACAACTTTCTTTTACTTTCGGGAATCGAAAGTGTTCTATTTATTTTTGTTTCGACATATATTTAGTTTCCGACAGTACGGTACGTTTGAATTCAAAATGTAAAATTTATAAACAGAAAAATATTTATATATATATATTTTTTTTCCCTCTCATTCACACTCACATTCACACACACATACACACAGTCTTTTCGGCAACTTAGGCCATTTAAGACTTTGACGATAACCGTTAGAGAGATTAATATACATATTAGGGGTCCAGGCATTCTTATTTAAGCCATTTGGTATCCAAATGGCTTAAATAAAATCATCGGACTACCTGGGGTCCGAACCCGCGACTTTTGGTATACGAGGTTAGCACTATTTATATTTTGTTAATATGGCAATCATTTCTTCTATCTTTCCCATGGAGTACAAAAGTAAAGTGTGCTTAATATGATTTTAACGGCAAAATGAGAATATTTATTTATTTTTTTTTTAATTTTATTTAGGGTAGGGCTACTCGGCCATCCCCCACAATACAATAAATACATTTAAAATTATAAAATATCAATACAAAACAATAAAAATACAACAAAATTAAAACAATAACAATACAATAATAACACAAAGTCAAAACAATAGTAATACAATAAGGCAAAACCAAAACACTAATACAATAATAAAACAAAATCAACACAATAATAATACAATAATATAACCAAATCAAAACAATAAAGAGAATATTTATTTTAACGAGGATCTAATTTTAATCAAAAACGTTGAAATGAAATTCGAGAAAATCGGGGGAAAAAAAAACTGGAAAAGTGCATCAGTAAAGACATGGGCGTAGCCAGGGGGAGGGGGGCTTTGCCCCCCCTGGCTTGTCCTAAAAATTAAAAAAAAAATATATATATATATATTTTTCTATTGGGAATTTTTTTTAACGCCCCAATCCACTACATTAATTTAATTTTTTTTTTTTTTTATTTAAATAAATAATTAATAATCCATGTATATATTAATTGCAAACCCCCCTCTCGCTCTAACGAGGGGTTGCTCCCCCCCCCCCTAACAAGAAGTACTAGTACTTTTTGACCAATTTTATTCAAAAGCTTCGTGTCACGTCCCATGGGGGTGCCTAACTTAAATACAAAATTTCAACCTCCTAGCTCTTTTCGTTCTTGAGATATTTTGTCCACAGACAGACAGACAGACAAATAGACACACACAGAGAGACCATGTCGCGAAAACCACTATTTTGGATTCAGGGGACCTCAAAACGTGTATATCCATCAAAATCTCAACATCGAATTTTTGACATTAATCCCTCTATATATTGTCATATAGAGGTAAGAGAAAGTAAAAATTAAAATTGAAAGTGAGTTCCCTGCGACTTTATTAGTATGTAATTAAAAATTCATTTACAATGGATCAAAAGTTTACCCCCACTCGGTAGCGGTGAAAAGATTCCCCCACTAACAGCCTTCAACTAATTACAAAGGCTTTGCACGTTAACGTCCTCCCCTAACTAAATTAATTACTTTTTGGGATTATCTCTCTTTTATTGGATTTATAATAAAGTAATATCTGCTTTTTTTTCAATATTAAAGCTCATTTTAAGTTTAATTCTTTGTCATCTTTACATCAAATTTTATTTATTATTTCTATCTACACCAAATTAAAATATATCAGAACAAAAACAAATTATTATATAAATAATTTTTCAATTTTCAAAAGATAAAACGATTTATATTTCATTATCAACATTTCTTTGTTTCAACGCTTTGATTAAATTGGATGATTCAACGTTAAAGACTTTTTGTTGTTTAAGGATTTTCTTTATTTATAAAATAACTAACTCACGATATTAACAAATAAGACCTTGGATTAAATTAAAATTTTCACGATCATATAATAATGCTGGAAAGTAAAAAAAAAAAAAAAAAATAATAATAATAATAAACAATTAAAAAATTTCAATTATTATTTTGCATGAGCTATGATAATAGCTCAAAATAAATATGAAGGAGCTTGTTAAACGAAATGAATATAAAAAAAATCTGGCGTGACTGGCGCACAGCACACAACTTTCTCTTACCATTCGGTACCGGTACCTCCCTTTTGAATCGAATTTAACTTACAAATCCCCATAGGGATTTAACATTGGCTCTATGGAAGAGTCAGAAAGTGAATTTGAAAAAAACTTAATTACATCAGCAAAATATACTTCAAAACACTTTAAGCGTAAATGAAAATATACATTTTAAAGAGCATCTAAAAAAATAATTGATTTTTGAATTTTAAACATTTTTGGTGGAGCGAATTTTGAGAAAATCGTAAAAAATTGAAAAAGTACATCAGTAAAGTACTAGTACTTTTTGGCCGATTTTGTTCAAAAGCTTATTTTTAGTATCTGGGATGGTACCTAAATTAAATATAAAATATCAATCCAGTAGCTGAATTCCATCATGCTAAAAATCCTTACACACAGACAGACAGACCAATTTGCGGGACCCACTTTTTTGGACTCAGGGGACCTCAAAACATATGCACATATGAGAGCGCGTGACGGGAAATTTTTATTTAATCTTCGAAGTTCCAGATGCCAGTGGGCCCTTATTCAAGACAATTAGTAATCAAATAAATACAGCTGGATGTATTTTGTACATGTGTGACTACTAATTGTCTTGAAGACGGACCAAATGGGCATAACCAAATTAAATTGTAAAAATTTTGATTTGATTTAGGTTGGTTGCCATGGGCCTAACTAGAGAATTTGGCTCGGGGACCTCCGGGGGACCTGGAAAGCCCCATATTTTCTTAATTTTTCTTGGGGCAGGGAGCTTTCTGGGGGGACCACGAGCCTTCTGGGGGGGGGGGGGGGGCGCTCTCCCCAGTACTCCCTTAGTTACGCCCATGTTGGTTGCCGTTCTATGATATTATATAAACAAATCTACTTCAGTTAATCTGTCGTCAAAATTTTCTTCTCTATCAACATATAGTTGAGACCTAAACATAAACTATTTTCAAAATTAGATACAAACGCGTTTTTGACTCCAACAATTAAATGAAATTTTATTCTAATTAAATTCCACAAATAATTTATTCGTTAAAATTAACGTTCCACGAAAATATTACAAAACCCCGACACTCTGTAGAGTCATGATAACTCTACTTTTCTTTTTCAAGAATCTACTGATTAATATAATTAAATTAATACAAGGCTAATTAAACAACAACGAGGAAGTTTGAATAAATAGTCGAGAGCTCCGTAGCACGTGTATTGAATGATTTCATTCATTGATTCATTTTCATTCATTCCCATTTGGTTTTAGAATAATTAATAAATAATGAGAAACGTTATTATATTATATAATAATATGAAAGATCGTCATTAATTTTTTTTTTAACAAGAAAAGAATGACTCAGATTGGATAATTTTTTTTCCGCTCAATTGACTCCCTGCCAGGTGATTGCATAGCGAATCAAGAGATTTGATAATACCAAGTGGAATTTCTCTTTAATAAATAAAAAAAAAAAAAACGATTATTGATTCCTATTCGTCGTCGTATTCAAATCTGATTAACTAATAATAAAATAAATAAATATTGGATGTTTTGGTTTCGAATTCTTTAATATTGGAGGCTCAACTGTGTTATAATTCAAAAAATCTGCTATGACTTAACGCACAGCTGATTTTTTGTGTCAAGATATATTTAGTTGCCCATAGGACTTTAGTTCCAAACTTAACCACTTTCGTTTCATAAATGGCGCTGAGCTAAAAATGCTTCCACTAGTACTTGAAACAATTTTCACGAAAAATTTTATTTAATGAGCATCTAAAAAATAGTTGATTTGTGAATTTTAATGAAAAACTAGAGAAATTTGAAAAAAAATACATCAATAAAGTAGGCTACTAGTACTGCTAGTACTTTTTGGGCGATTTTGTTCAAAAGATTCTTGTCACGTCCCATGAGGGGGGTACCTAACTTAAATATAAAATTTCAGCTTCTTGCGCTTTTCGTTCTTGAGATATTTTATGTAAAGACACACAGACAGACCCACTTCGCTCTCTCTTCAGTCTTAGAGTCAGAATTGACACCTTGTGGTTACTTTGAGGAATAACTTTCATGGGAATAATACTGTGGGTTCCCGTTTCCTTCCTCAGGAGGAGGCATATTTGGATAATTTTTCGCCATGAGCTGGATTTGAACCTGTTGCTTTCAATTCAGATTTATAAGCTTAACTGCTTTATTCCCTTGGCTAATCGCTTCCTCTACTTCACTCAGGGGACCTTGAAACTTGTATTTCCATCAAAATCTCAAATTTTTGACATGATCGCAAAACTTTCTCTCTAAATATTACATATATAGGTAAGAGAAAGTAAAAAATATTAGTCGGTCTGATCACAAAAACTTTTATAAACAAAAAGAACTCTGGCAAGAAGAATAAACAAGAGCCACCAAGATCAATGTTGTTAAGCAACGCCAAGTGGTGCTGAAAATGTGGTAGGCGGCCCCCGAAAAACGAGACCATTGAACCCCCGCCGGAAGCCATCGATACTGTAGAATATAAATAATAAATAAATTTATAAAAGTCAAATGGCCTCTGCAGCCGAAATAACTCAAAAAAAAAAAACAACTCAGACGGGACTTAATCCATTTAACTATTAAAGCCGCGCTTTTTAATGGAATCTTTGTTCGAAGAAAATTGAACTTATTTTATATTTTTTTTTAATCTCTCTTTTGTGTCTGGATTATAAGCTACAAATAAAAAATGGGAATAAGTGAACTGTATTGTTAGCAACTCACTGAAAGGTGGTATTGTTTCGGAACGAGATAACCATCAATAGACAGGACAAACCCCCGTTATTTATTTATTTTTTATTTCCCTACCTGATAACCGAGTGATAATGAGCAATCAGCCCGGCTCCGGATCTTGCCTTGGGCGTCATATATATATGAGTCAGCGCGATTAACGCGGGGCCAACGACAGCGGGGCGAGGAGAGATTCGATGGCGTGGGGCGTCGGGGCGGCTGGGCTTCCGTTCAAGACACACGAGTGAGTAAGAGAAAAAGAGACTGTCTTTCAGTCAAGCCAAGTCAGTCAGTCAGTCAGTGAGTCAGTCACAGATGAAGTCGATGAAGTCCTAGTGGAAAGCAGCAACCTCAATAGAAATGGTAGCCGATCCTGTTTATACAGTCAAAATCAGTTATTTACCGACTATTTGTCAAGCCATCGTACCCACAGTATGTGATCCCTTTATTTTTTTGTCTTTGGCATGCTGACACATTTGCCTTGAATCAGACAATGACTTGTGAGTGTGTTTATCTGCCTGCATGCTACATCTTCCAAACTAGCCCCAAGTGGTTTTCTAATCTGTTGCTTTTGTCTATTGTGTGTGTGAGTGTGTGTGCGGACCCGCTTCTGTGTGTGTGTTCGAAAACTAGTTTGAAGAAAAAAAAAAAAACTATCAATTCTTTGTTGTAAAAGAATTTTTTATACTTTTAAAAAATTACCTGCTCTATGACCGGAGGTTTTCATGGTGGAGTATCAAATTTGTTTAAAAATTTAATAACAGATTGGACTTATATTTTTATTCAAACATGATTTGAGTTTCGAATATGTAAAAAAATTTATTTAAATTATTATTGACCTAAATAACAAATTTATTTTCACCTTTATAGTAATTAATACCCTATAAGGAAATATTGAAATATTTCATAAATATTAAAATTTTGATTATTCATATTTTGAGTGCGAGCGAAAATTAAATTTTTAAATTCCATTTTTTTTCTTGGTCAATATCATTTTTATTGTTTGAGTAAAAATAATTTTCTATTTCGAAAATTCTGTCCGGAGCTCACTGATGGGTTTCGCGTAATCAAATTAAAATTTTCTACCTTACATATTTTTATAATAATTTAAATTTATCCTACATTGATTGTCGTGTCTTTATACAAACAATGGGGCTCGGTACAAATTTATTTACCTTTCAAGGACCCTCAACTATAAAAGTTTGAGAACTGATCAATTTAAGCAAATTTGAAAAAAGAAGCTGAATATAAAAACAAAGATAACAAGAGAGATCTGTCATATTTACGTATACTTTTTACTTTCTCTTACCTATTATATTTTAACATTTTTCAATGTTAATATTCCGTGCGAAAAAAAATAAAAGAGATGAATAATCACAATCTTGATGAATCTTTTCTCTAAAACAGTAATAAAAATTATACATTCTTCTTAAACTCTTTAAGAAATTTGAATAATTAGCCGGCCGGCATTATTTGACTTTGCAGAAAAAAAAAAATTTATTGATAGAATATTATTCGGAGAGAAATTGCTGAAGGGCAAGAACTAAAACAGCAAATAATCAAAAAGCCTCTGGATGCCAAATGCCGAAGGAGACGTTTATTTATTTATATTTATTTGTCATCAGTTCTTCAGTCCTTATAGGCTATAAACCAGCGTTTCCTAAACTTTTTTGACAGCGACCCGATTGAGATTAAAAAATTTTTCGAGACCCACCTTATATAAAAAAAAAAAAACAAAGAAAAATTTTTTAGTCTTCTCAGCATCTTAGGACATATAAACTTTAAACGATACTCAGTATTTAGAAATATATTTTAAGGGATCCAGGTAATTTATATTTATACCATTTGGTATCCAAATGATTTAAATTCATCTGACTGCCTGGGATCCGAACCCGCACCCCTTTGGTTTCCAGACTATCATTATTGACATTTGTCAACAACTTTAGCTGTATCGGTCACTGTGGGTGGGGGTGGGGAAGGGGGCAAAAAAAAATTTATTTCTTAATAAAATCAAGTTATTTGTTTGTTTATTTCATACACAAAAATTTTTGTGTTTTTACATTTTTTTCCACTACCATGCAAAGTTTTTCTACGATCCGGTGCGACCCACACTTTGTGAAACGCCCCTGCTATAAATCATTGAGTTGTCATATTTTTTAAATAAACTGGATTATTTATATAAAAAAAAAATTATATGCAGCTGATATTCAGACTAGTAGACATACTAATAATTCAATAATAAACTATTTATTTTCTCTGTGCTTCAGCCAACTTGAAAGTCTATTGGCGATGGCTGATGCACTCATATTTTCACAACAGAGAGACTCAGAAATATAACAACTTTGTGCCTCAATTGTAAATACCCACATAGCACTGCAATCAAAAATCGGACATTACAACGCCGCAGGGACGTTCTGCGATGTCCCAAAGTTGCAGCATCGTCCCTTCGACGTCTTAATGTCCGATTTTTGGTTGCAGTGCTATGTGGGTAGCTTTTAAGGATTGAAGAACTGATCACACATAAAATTTCATCCGAAACGTCTCCTTCTAAAATTTAATTAAAAGGGGGGGAGGGGAGGCATTAGACTTCCAAAGGCTTTTTGTTTTGCTGATTTAGCACTTAGCCTTCCTTATTTTATTAATAGATCACAAAGGAAGTTTCTATTTGATGATTAACGAAATCAATAATTTCTAAATATTTTAAAATACAGATGTGTGTCAATGGAAGAAAGATTTCCTTATGAATCACATCCACTTTCATTATATCTAAACTAATAATATAAATAATTTATTTTAATATCCACAAATATACGACAATAAAGATAATTTATCATGAGAACGAAAAATGACACTAACAAAATGATTTATTTATATAAATTATTTTTACCTGTCAAGAGAAAAGAAGTCAATTTTGTTCAAAATAATTAAATTGTAAAAAAATTAGCTAGCCATTTAATTGTTTTATATACTGGAAAGTTGAAAAAACCTGACCTCATTTTGGACGTTCGGTCGTATATTATTTATTTTTTCGCAAATTAAAAAAAAAACGTCAAATTTAATTATTGGGAAAGCTAATTCAACAAACAAAAGAAATTAAAATGCAATATAAATATTAAAATATATAATTAAAAAAAAAAAAACTTCTCTATTAGGCTAATCTAATCTAATTTATATATAATATCCTCAGTGCATTCCGCTATATTTTTGTTGTGGTATTATGATAACTTACAAACTTTATTCATGAATATCGTTGGAAGTCCCGGGCTTATTCATCCCAAGATTTGATAATAAAAGCAGCCAAAAACAATAAAAATAAAAACAAGAATGATAAGAGAGCCTCAACCACATGCGATACTAAAGAGAGATTTGATTTGATAACAAAATATAAATCTTTAACCCCTTGTTTTGTTTTCTTAAATTGTAATTCATACAAGAATTTAAATACCCTGAAGCAACAAATTTCTTAAATTCGTAAGTGCATTCTTTTGGCAAATGACTAATTTCCAGATAATTTACAAATTTATGTAAGCGAGGTGAATAGCTGAATCAATATGTAGAAGGATGAATAAAAAGGCCAAGCAGCTATTATTATTTCTTTATTGCATTCAAAGCCACAGCGACGTTTCGGTCGACTATGCGACCATCTTCATGGCTAGGGTTCAGCCAATAGAAACCCTCTTATGTTCTTTGATAGAGATTTATTTACAATTTACGACCTATCACAATTACATTCAGCGCCCAGTCCAAGTTAATATGACAAATTTACTTAACTAGACAAGCGATTCAAATAATAATTTTTTTAAGGAAATTTCATTCTTCAATTAGTTCTGATTTTTGGTTAATTCTTTTATCGCTTTTTAATTTTTCTTATACGAAGTAGAGAAAGTATTGTAATTCCACCTCGACATTCTCGATATTTTAGACTCCTTGTATGTGTACAAAAAAAAAAATTTACTTTTTAGAATTATGTCTGTGTGTGATGACACAGTTACTTAAACCCCAAGCCAGATCGATTAAATTTGGTATAGGCTTCTTACACTAAATTTGTAGATCTGTATCAACTAAAAATTTTTTTTAAATATTTATTCTTTCACGTTTTTTCGAAAACTGAATTTGGGGACCCGAGTATTTTTTCTGTAGGGCCTACTCTCCATAAAGTCCTCCATAAGAGTGCAAAATTTCGTTTCAAAATTCCTTCGGGAAGTTGGTCAAACAGAGCGTGATAGACAGACACTTCGCTATTATATGTATAAAAGATTATGGAGAATATAATCAACTTTTTAAAAATAGTTTTACATGTTCATTGTTGAAAATTCAAATTTTCAATTGACTTTTCTACTTTTTTAAAATTTAATTTTAAATTTAAAACTAAAAATCAGCTACATTTTTTATTCTACTCCGAAAGTAGAGTACTTTAATTAATACACTGGAGGAGTTGATATTTTAAATTTTAATTTTGTCTTAAATCTTTAATTAGTAAACCACAAAATAAAAATACTTCCTATAGATTTGAAATACATTCGTTAGATTCGAATATTAATCATCATTATATAATCTCATTTATTAAAAATAAATAATGATTTATCTTTGTAAAATAAATATTTTAAACAATTTATCAAAATCAAAATAAAAATAATTCTATTTTTATTTATTTTAAAATTATTGAATGATTAGTAAGCTTACTAGTCTGAATATCAGCTGCATATAGTATTTTTTTTTATATAAATAATCCAGTTTATTTAAAACAGTAGACTACTTTAATTAATTGTTTTTAACGATAAACTTTATCGATCCATCTTTAAAGAGTTCACTTGCTTTCCATTTTTGGGTCGAAATAAACCTTCCCAGGGAAATAAGGCCTTTTTTATCAAATGAAATAAATTTTTCTTGCTTGGGATACGAACCAGGAACCACAGACTCCAAAATAAGATATAGATTGGCCCTATATACAGTAATAACAAAAAAGAGGGGACTAATTCCTCAAAAACAAATAAATGCTTTAGAAAATGCGCTATAATGATTATTTAATAATTCAATTTTTTTATTATTCTTTTATTTTTTTATAAATATTTTTATTTTTATATATTCCTAAAATGACTTATATAAACTTTGAAGAGGTATAATTACCAACATGCAAACAGAGAGAGAGAGAGAGCAAAAAAACATACTCATGTATATTTTTTTTTTTTTTGTTTCAGAACTCTGGCACCATTTCGGATGCCATAGTGGAATTTCGGCAGGGGGGCGGAGGTGGGAGCGGGGGCGGAAGTGGCATCTGCAGCGGCTGCGGAGGAACCGGAAGTCACCATCATCATAGGCATGCAACCTCCAGTCTGCACAGGGCGGCTTCGGCCGCCAGGTATAAACCAGAGGTCAGAGGCTCTTCTTTCTTTTTTTTTTTTTACTTCTCTTGAATAGTAAATAGACAAGTTGCTTGAGCGGTCACTGACTGCTCGGTTACTTAGATACAAACACACACACACATGCAAAGCCTTTTTTTTCTATTATATTTCGAATCAGCCATTTAATCAAAGATAGGATCACAGAGTTGCAAAGTAAATAGGGAGAGCTTGTCCAGTGGAAAAAATAACTTAATAAAAATGAGATAAAAACTCAAAACAAATGAAAGTCTATTTAATCTTGCAATCGCTTATTAGTTAAACCACAATTCTAATTAAATTCCCTACCTACATTCCAATTGCAATTTCTTTAACCTTGAAAATTAAAAGAATACAGTATTACTAAATAACATATGTTTACGGAAATTATCACGTCCTTAAAATTAAATATATCTATACTTTCGGCATGAAAGACAAACTTTTATTCTTGAGATACATTTGCCCCCGATGGAACACACATTCATTTATTAATGGCTTGGTCATTTGGGTTGCCTAATTTTGTATTTCATTATTTAATTTTCCCACACATTCCGACACATTAGACAACCACACATTGGCCTTCTTCTAAAGATGCCACTGATTCAATTCAATTAACCTTGCCTAATAGCTAAATCTGCGAAGATAATTATCTTGATTTATCAATACGACATGATTTTAGTTGGATGACCTATTTTTCTTTTTTTATTTATCTGCAAATATAAATAGAATATTAAAGTTGAAAAGAAAAATTTTAATGAAATATAAAAATCTTATTTAACTGGCCTAGTTTGATGAAATAATTAATTAAAATGTAAGAAAAAAATTATGGTAAAAATTTAGAAATTCTCCCTGTATAAAACTTTCTAAGGAATATAATTTTTTTTTCTAATACATTCTTGTCTTAAAAAAGAAAAATAAGAATTTTAAAATCGGCCTTGACTATTGACCCAGAATAATAATTAGATTGAATTATTTTTTGCTTTTCTAAAAAAGTCTTCCTAATATAATATTTGAGTCGTCCAATTCCAAAAGTGCCTAATTGACAAAAATTGAAAAGTTGAGATTATTACTGCTACATAGAAAATAGTACCGACCTAAGATCTTGTAAATTGTGTTCGTAATTTACAGATTTTATAAACATAATCATAAGTCATAAGTTGAGGAGGCTCGTGGCTAATCCGATAAGCTGCGGATTACGAATCTAGAGTTGCCTACCCAACTCGGGTTCAAATCCAACTTGCCATGAAAATTTTCAAACATTACCAATGTCTCCTCTGTCTCTTTGTAATTGGAGTGTGTCTCTGTTGAGAGATGTAGAAATTAAAAATAAATAATTAAACTCTTCAGTTAAATAATATACAGGTTTTTCTCGTTTCCTGAAAATTTGTTCCCGATGCAACTAGACACTTTTGGAAATGGACGACTCATTTACAGATAGCGCTACATGTTTTTCCAAAATTTGGTTAATGTGATTAATAGAGACCGGATTTTAAGCAAAATGCTTATTGCTCAATTTTATAAGCAACCATTAGATATTTAATTTCTATACGAATTAGGAAAAACTAAGTGCATTGAGATTGCATTTTTTATGCTTTTTTGCTTTTTTTGAGTTTTCATGCTTTTTTCCCTTTCGTGCTTATTTGAACTTATTTTACGAATATTTATATTTTTTATTTTTTTTTTTTTTTTTTTACAAAAAAACTTTTTTCCCATTCACACACGCATACACCAGGGACGTATATAAGAGGGGGCGCCCCCCCCCCCCCCAAATTTTCCAAAAACCCCGCAGTGTGAAAAAATATAGCCATGTAAAAAAAATTTTTTCCGCAGGGTGAAAAAATGTGAAACAAAATTTTTCGCAGGGCGGGGCGGAATAAATTTAGTTTCTTTAAAAAAAAATTTGTATACGCCATTGGTATGAGTAAAAATTGCTTATTAGATGCTTTTTACTTTCCCTTACCTATGTATATATGTAATATATAGAGACCGGAAAAAAAAGCATAAAAAAATGAAAAAAAAAAAAGTGCTTAAAAAAAGCATAAAAAACTTGAATAAAAAGTTGTTAAATAAGCATAAAAGTTGAAAAAAAGCATCTCATAAGCAATTTTTACTCATACCAATGGCGTATACAAATTTTTTTTAAAGAAACTAAATTTATTCCGCCCCGCCCTGCGAAAAATTTTGTTTTTGCGGAACCAAATTTTTTCACCCTGCGGAAAAATTTTTTTACAGGGCTATATTTTTTCGCACTGCGGGGTTTTTGGTTTTTTTTTTTTTGGGGGGGGCGCCCCCCTCCCCCTTATATACGTCCCTGGTGTATGCGTGTGTGAATGGGAAAAAGTGTGTTTTTTAATAAAAAAAAACAAAAAAATTATAAATATTCGTAAAATAAGTTCAAATAAGCACGAAAGGGAAAAAAAGCATAAAAACTCAAAAAAGCAAAAAAAGCATAAAAATCTGGTGTGACTGGCGCACAGCACACAACTTTCTCTTACCTTCGGTAATCGAAAGTTGTGCACTGTGCTTGTCACACCAGATTTTTTGTGTCGACATGTATTTAGTTCCCGGCAGTAGGGAATATTTGAATTCAGATGTAAAATTTATAAGTATGGGAAAATATTTATATTTTGTTACCATGGCAACCATTTCTCCTATCTTTCCTATGAAGCACAAGAGTAAAGTGTGCTTCAAACAATTTGTGGGCAAAACGAGAATATACATTTGAAAGAGCATCTAAAAAATAATTGATTTTTGAATTTTAATCAAAATCGTTAGAGCGAATTTTGAGAAAATCGAAAAAACTGAAAAAGTACATCAGTAAAGTACTAGTACTCTTTGGCCGATTTTGATTAAAAGTTTATTTTCCGGTCCCGGGGGTGTTTAACTTAAATATAAAATTTCAGCCTCATAGCTCAATTCCTTCATGCTTAAAATTTGACACACACACCCACCCACCCACCCACCCACCCACCCACCCACACACAGACAGACCATGTCGCGAAAACCACTTTTTGGATTCAGGGGACCTCAAAACGTGAAGATCCATCAAAATCTCGACATCGAATTTTTGACATGAATCCAATACTTTCTCTCTCTATATATATTACATATATATACATAGGTAAGAAAGTAAAAAATGCAATCTCAATGCACTTAGTTTTCCTAATTCGTATAGAAATTAAATATCTAATGGTTGCTTATAAAATTGAGCAATAAGCATTTTGCTTAAAATCCGGTCTCTAGTATATATATATAGAGAGAAAGTATTGGTTTCATGTCAAAAATTCGATGTCGAGATTTTGATGGATCTTCACGTTTTGAGGTCCCCTGAATCCAAAAAAGTGGTTTTCGCGACATGGCTGTCTGTGGGTGGGTGGGTGGGTGGGTGTGTGTTCAATTTTAAGGATGAAGGAATTGAGCTACGAGGTTGAAATTTTATATTTAAGTTAAACACCCCCGGGACCGGAAAAATAAGCTTTTAATCAAAATCGGCCAAAGATTACTAGTACTTTACTGATGCACTTTTTCAGTTTTTTTCGATTTTCTAAAATTTGCTCCAACGATTTTTTTAAATTCGAAAATCAATTATTTTTTAGATGCTCTTTAAAATGTATATTCTCATTTTGCAATTGAAATCTTCTGAAGACCACTTTACTCTTGTATTTCATAGGGAAGATATGAGAAATGGTTGCCATGGTAACAAAATATAAATATTTTCCCATACTTATAAATTTTACATCTGAATTCATATGTTCCGTACTGTCGGGAACTAAATATATGTAGACACAAAAAATCTGGTGTGACAAGCACAGTCACAACTTTCGATTACCGAAGGCCAGTCACACCAGATTTTTTCAACTTATATGCTTATTTAACAACTTTTTATTCAAGTTTTTTATGCTTTTTTAAGCACTTTTTTTTCCATTTTTTTATGCTTTTTGTCCGGTCTCTAGTGATTAAATACTTATGATATTATATTGATTAATAGAAACTTAGAAAAAAATAGCTATTTTTTTTTTTTTTATTAATATATTTCTCTATTTTATACGTGTATTGTTTTTACATTCTTAGCTGCATATTTTGCAAAAAAAAAAAAAAAAAAAATTCAATAAGAATGAAATATAGTAATCCCTCCCTCTCTTGAAATATCTCTAGAATCGTGAATCAGGTCAAATAAGAATTAAATAATTCCTTTAACTTGAAATGAACAGCCTTGTCCCTTTGATTTGGTAATTTCTTGCTCCATGATCTAAGGTTCGTTTCCCATCCTAGGCGATAAAATTAATTTACATTATATTGTCTGACAATTATACATAAGAATTTTAAGTAGCGATTTCTTTCGTTATTTGTATATCAAACAAAATGCTTCTAAGAATGGTACTTCACTCACTCAATTATCGATTCCTTGCGATTGACATGTCCTCAATTACTCCTTTAATTGGAACATGTGAGATCGGGAAGTCTATTATAAAACAATAATCTTGTATTTATTGTTATCTAAAGTCTCGAGTCGATTTTCGTATATCAGCTTAATTATAATTTTAAAAAAATTTGGTGTGATTTACAAACTACACACTACTTTCTCTTACCTACGGTAATCAAAAGTTGTGTACTGTTTCCTGTCACACTAGATTTTTTTTTGTGTCGAGATATATTTAGTTTCAATATTTTCACCGTTTCATAAGTAAAAAAATAAAAAAGTCAATTGATTCAAAATTTTCATAGGCTCCGTCTTAGAGATAAAAAATTTCATAAGAATTGGGAAAAAAATTTTTAGATGTGTAAAAAGTTCCAAAGGGGACTGGAGTCCTCCCTTTTGAACCGAAATTAACATGCAAATCTCCATAGGGATTTAACATTGGCTCTATGGAAGGAAGAGCCGGAAAAAGAATTTGAAAAATCTGAAATACTTCAATAATGTAAAAAATTCAAACAATTTTCACGAAAAATTTTACTGATATACTTTTTAAAAAGCATCTAAAAAAAAGTTGATTTATGAATTTTAATCAAAATGGGAAAATATTTCGATTTTGTTACCATGGCAACTGTTTCTCCCATCTTTTTTCTATGGAGTATTTTACTCTTTTACTTATGCAGTTTATTTAGTATTTAACGCAACCCAAAGACACTGGTACGTTATGCTAAAAATACTGAGGACGCTTCCATCCCACTGACACCAAAAAAATTATAATAATCCAATAATACCCAAAGAATCGTTATGCCCTTTCTTGGTAGAATAGAAATTTTAATAATTATTCATCAGATCTTTTACCAAATAAAATTCTAGAAATTATAGCTTATAATAACAAATTAAATTACCATCTTCGTAAATCACGTGTGTTTTAATGTTAATCAAAGAAAGACAGAAGAGGCACTATAAAGATTTATACTTTCACTCGAGTAGCATCAAGTCGCAAAGACTACTTTCTGCTTAGGTTGAGGTTTGTAGGTCGGAAGCACAGCTGTGTCGGAGCCTGGATTTGAACCCAACACCTTTAGCTTGACTTTGTCGTTGTTTTTGTAGATGTTGCTGTTGTTGTTGTTGTTATGTCAAACCATCTTTATCAGAATTGGAGTCGTCCATTTACTTCTAACAAAAGATAAAAGCGAATGCTTTTAGACTTGGGGGGAAAATAATGAAATAGGAAAAAATATCTTTAAGAAATTTAAGATCTCTGATATTTTGACTCCTTATTTTTTGTTTTTGTCATTTAAGAATATATAGGCGACTTTCTTAGATCGTTCAATCGTGTCTATCCCTTTTTGCCCTTACATATATCTATGCCAATACAATGATAGTGCTTTCGATAATTAAGGTTTTATTTTTGGCAATCATAATTTATTCAGATGGTTTAAAAATTACATTAAGATGAGTCCTTTAAGGACCGGTTGCTTCACTTCTAGTCAATTAGCAAACATATTCGACCGATAGCAAATCATCGATATAGTAAGCAAGAACACCCTAAACCTTCGAGTTAAAAAATGAGTAGTTTTCACATATAATTAGCTATCTGAAGAATAGGGTCAGTTTTGTAGAATATAAAACTAAGGTATTAAAAATTAAATTAATTAAAATAAATATTAAAAATTAAAATAATAGAATCTAATTAATTTTTTAATAAAAATTTAAAAATAAAAAAAAAAAAATTAATAATAAAAAACGAGGCTTGTGTTTCTAATTTCACCCCTTAGTTAAGCCTTATACCGAACTTTGGGTATTAGCTAGTTACCTACGCCCTGGGTTGTTAATCATATGATTAGCTTAATTAGATATGAAAAGACTCGAAAGACAATGTCATCTAGCATAACCGAGGGATTGCTAGTTAATTAGAAGTGAAGCAACGAACCCTAAGTCTCCCATCAGTGCAGGGGCGCCGGAACGAATTTGAATCAGGGGGGGGCAAAAAATTTTTTTTAGAAAATTAAAATAATTTAATATGTTTAAATAGTATAAAACAAAAACAAATCTACTATAAAACTTTAAAAATTTTAAATAAAATCACAATTTTAATAAAATTAAAATTTTAAAAAATTTGGTAGTGATTTTTCAAAAATTTTTGGAAAAAAATGAATTTCTTACTCTTTTAATTTAGAAGATTTTATTTTTCAAAAGTAAAAATATATCATTTTTAACAATAAATGAAATAAAAAAAAAATTGCCCCCTCTGCCCCCCCTGTAGGATGCCAGGGGGGGCAATGTACCCTTGCCCCCCCCCAGCCGCGCCTATGCATCAGTGGACCTCCAGCACATGGCATCTACATAAATTTCTATTTTTCATTAAAAATTCTCTTTAAAATTCAATCTTACGACGGAAATCTGTTCAAATTTGGTGATTTTAATGGAGATCCACCCGCAGTAAATATCTCTATATGATTTTTAAACCACCTGGATAAATTATAATTACTCCAAACCATGGGCGTAACTAGGGGGTGCCGGGTGGGCCCGGCCTTCCCCATAAGCTCGTGCCCCCTCCCCCCAGGAAGCTCCCTGCCCCAAGAAAATATGGGGCTTTCCAGGCCCCCCGGAGGATAGCTGGTCCCATGCTCCCCCCCCCCAGCGAGGATAGTTACGCCCATGCTGAAAAAGAAACATTTATCGAAAGCTGAGAGCTTTATTTATAATCAATGACTATACTAAAGTGATCGGTGATAATCGTTACTGTAATTACTCGTAATTATATATTTAAATTAATTATTTTAAATACATTTTACTAGTCAGAACAGAGGCCTCCAAATTATATAACTAACATTACAAGCCCGCTTAAATCTTTAGTTTTAAAAATTTTATTTTATTTAAATTTGTTCAAATTTTATACCGGATTTTCTTGAAATGTCTATCTCTCTTCCCAGATTTTTTTTTGATTTCGCCCATTCTGGAAGATCAAACCCACCCCATCCGTTAAAATTAAAAAATTTATTTAATTAGTAATTCAAACTTTTATTTGTTCCATTGCGAGTTTAAATAAAAAAAAAAAACAATTAGGTTTATATAATAGAACATATTTATTGGCAGACAACTAAAAAAAATTCACGTGATTAGTAAAATTGAATTAAAATTATTTGCTGTCTTTTGTTTTTACTTTCTCATACGTAATAAAATTATATAAAAAAATTGAATTAAAAATTGCGGATCTCGGCCTACAAATATTTTAATATATTGTATAATTTCTCCTTGAATTTATTTTTCTCTTTTTATCAAGAATTAATTGTCTATCACAAACAAGTTAGAATAATTAATATAGAAATTTCTTTTATTCGATTTATTTGGAATTTTTATAATACAAATTTGTCAATTTTCCACCTGTTTCTCTACAAGTTTCAACAAGTTTTTCCTCATCGGCTCTAGCTTACTTTTAGTTAGTAGAGAGATTTAGTAGTGAGTCAGTTACTTCAGAGAGAGCTCGGGTCCGCGCAGCCTCCTGCCAAAAAGCCTATATTTTCTAAAATTCGACACTTCATTAGGTAAATTGCTTCACTCTATTTTCTTAAATCTTTCTTTTATTATTTTTAAAATGATTTAGCCATACATTTAGACCTATACGGTATATTTAAACTTTTCATTTGTGATAGATATTAGATTTCAAAGTATGCTTTACTAGTCAGTTATCCTAAGTTCGTCCCTATATGCCCCGATATTCTCTAATTTTTATTATGTTCCGGACCTTAGAATACAAACTTATGCATATAGGTAGGTGTCTCTGTGAAGATTTGGATTAGATGTTGGTAATTTTTACTGTTGATATAGAGGCTTTAAACTCATTGCATACCCATTAGTCGGGTATCCTTCTCCCGTAACTCCCGAACTGATACAAATGAATAAAGGACGCCTGTGGTTAGAGGACCATGAAAATGGTCCAAAAGCCGGACTAATTCAAGTCATATGGCGTGTTATCCATTTACACCAGAACCCACGGCTTCGGGTAGTTTTCCTCGTAGTCAAGCCCAGAATCTCCAGACATTCCAAGATGTATAACATGCACAAGAATAGTTGTAAAACAAATGGATTTTGTTTTAAAACTCATGAATTTTAATATAATGCAAATATTAATAATAATAGATAGAACTTTTTATAGCTATATTGACTGGATATCCTGGATAAAGGTTTACTAGTTCAAGCCAAAAAGTGTATTGCTGACGGTTGATCCAAAGATATCTAGCCATTTTAAGCCATTTGGCATGTTATACATTTAATTTATATTAGAACCCAAGACTGAAGTGTTTCACCCACTATGACTTGGTCTGGAGATCAGGATCCACATATGATCAATTGATTAGTAAACTATAATATTGGATTGGCTAGAGATCCTGAGTTCCTCGATATTCTCCAATTTGTATGTTTCGGACCCTAGAATACAAACATACAGGTGTCTGTGTGTAGATTTAGATTTCTATTTCTGCAATCCTTTAACTGCAATTGATGAAACTTAATATTTGATAATAATTAGGCGCTTAGTAAGACAACCTTCTCCCATAACAATTCTTTATCTTTAAATTTAACAACAGTTTGAGGAGAGAAATCGGAAAGTTTGGCAATTTAGTTTTTTTTTTTTTTAACGAAAAGCAAATATCCATCGCTTTCTAATGTAAATATTAAAAGTAAATGATTAAAAAAAAAATATTATTAAAATTCAAGATGAGCTAATCAATATTTTTCTTTGATTGGATATATGAAAGTAGTGAAATTTAAAAAGGAAAATAATTTTTCCCTCTTAATTAATTCGAATTTGACAAATACATAGAGATAGAAAGAAATATATACCTTTTAAGGAAAATTATGAAATTTAAATAAATAATGATAAGTAAATGAGAAGTATTTTTTCATATGTTGATTGGCATTTTTTCTTTCAATCGACATCAGGCCTTAATAGGGGTCGGCGTTTCTTTATCTTAATCAGATCATCTTTTAATTTTTTGTTATTTCTACCAAAATCCTGCATTTCTATGTCTATTTGACCCACTATAACTCTTTAATTAATTAATTTTTCTGATTTTTGTTTGAGGTAGTCAGTCTCTTGATCTCTTCGAAGATTATGTTCCTAGTCCATTCAATCTGTTTTAAAGTGTGATTATATTAATGTTAAAAAAAAATTCTAAAATTTTCCGTGTATTATCTTAGACAATTTTCACAATAAATCCCCTTAGACTTTTTGAACTTCGGTGAAACTTTGTACTTTTGAGATTTTGATTTCTTCTAATCTAAAATTTCTAATTTCTATTTCTAATAATAATATCAAAATTGGCTAGTAACTCATTATAAGGATTTGATCATATCTTCCATGATCATATATGAACTCTAAATAAACAATATGATAATGTAAAATATATTTATTTTTAATAGGAAGAGGTTTGCAGCTAAATGAAAAGAGCCTCTATTATTAAATAAACTCTTTAATCCGGACGTTTCGGCATAGATTTACTGTGCCATCATCAGCCTTAAAAGTCATCAAATATTCACACAGTAAATCTATGCCGAAACGTACGGATTAAAGAGTTTATTTAATAATAGAGGCTCTATTCATTTGGCTGCAAACCTCTTCGGTTTTTATTTGGATCTTTTTCACATATTTCTTCTAGATAAGTTTTATACACCATATTTTCCAAAAGTTTATTTAAGATAGGATCGTAGGAGGACCAGGAGAGGAATATGGAGACCTAAACCCTCCCTCCCTCCCCGAATTTCCAAAAAATTATAAATAAATAAAGGGTAAAATATAGAAAAAAATTTGGTGTTCAAATTTTAAATACTTTAGTGTTAGAAATTATTTATTTTTATTTTGATTTAACACCTGTATCTGCTAACTTGCAGTTTCCTTCTGGTGTTTTTTAGCAGGATAGAGTCTCTGAAATAGAATTGTCTTTTAATTAAACAATTCTCCATCCAACGAAATGTTTAAATAGCTCCCTTAAAATTAAAGTTTTAAAGATATATATATATAGAAAAAATATCTTTTCAGAAAAAAAAAAATATAATTTACTCTCGTTCTCAAGGGACTCGCTCTTTGCTACTTGTGATATTTATCCAAGCGTCCAATTTTAGGACCCACTTGAAGCCTTTATATACAATTTTAATGAAACTCGTAACTCATCCTCATGTATAGTAATATTATGATAATTTTTTTTTTTTCATTTATTTGAAAAGAGAGAGTTATAAATCTATTCTCTTTAAATTTAGAATATAATAAAAATAAAACGAGAAGAGATTCCTTAATGGTTGCCTTGAACTGATTTGGGTCAGAATTGCTCAACGTCATTTGATGATTTTCATTTGACCACGTAAAATATCATTTTTCACGAAAAATCTATGGAACAGAAAAATATTAATAATGAATTTTAAATTCAATTCGTAAAATTTTCCTTTTTTTTTATTTGCTAATCGCACACTTCTTAGGTCTGTGTGTACTTTGATATTAGTGCCCCCCACGAATGAACAAGCGAGAGCTTGAGAGCTAATTTATAGATAATTTTTTTCTGTAAAAAAAAATATTCATTTTTAATAATATCTAAATAGTTTTTGACTACCCATGCTCTTAATTGTTTTTACTTTTCTTACCTTTATATGTAATATATAGGCCTAGAGAGAAAGTATTGCTATCATGTCAAAAATTTGATGTCGAGATTTTGAAGGTTATACACGTTCTGAGGTTCTCTGAGTCCAAAAAAGTTGTTTTCGAAACATGGTTTTTCCATGTGTCTGTGTGTAACGATTTTAAGCATGAAAGAAATGAGCAATGCGGGGTTAAAATTTTATATTTAAGTTAGGACACTTAAAATAAGCTTTTGAACAAAAACGGTCAAAAAGTACTAGTACTTTACTGAAGTAGAATTAGTTTTTTTTTTCTCTTTTCCCAAAATTGGTTCTAACAATTTTGATTGAAATTCATAAATCAACTATTTTTTAGATGCTCTTTAAAAAGTATATCAGTAAAATTTTTCTTAAAAGTTGTTTGAAGTACACTTTACTGATGTAGTATTTCAGATTTTTCAATTTCATTTTTCGGCTCCTCCTTCGATTTTATATCCCTATGGGGGTTTGCAAGTTAATTTTGATTTAAAAGGAGGTCAGGTCCCCTTTAGAACTTTTTACAAAAAAATTTTTCAATTCTTATGAATTTTAGTATTTATTTAGGATTCTCTTTTGTGTATAAAATATTCAAATATGGGAGTAAAATTTTGAAAAATTACCATAGTTTTTATTTCAAGCAGTCAACATTTAACTAAGGTCCTATGGTAAACTAAATATATCTCGACACAACGCAGTGCGATAAGTCACTACAGATTTTTTTATAGCATATAGGGGCAAATGTGAAAAAAATAAACATTCCAAATTTCAAAAAAAAAAAAAAAAAAATTAACTACTGTATAAACAAAATTTTATTCTATTGACTATATTTTCTAGTGAAATAGTCTCTACTCAAGGTTGTCTAATTAATTATTAATAAGAAAAGATTTAGTTATTTATTTGGGTTTTCCTAATGCTGATTTTTACGTAGCCATTTGGATAATTTATGAAATTATTTGAAAAGTAAAAATAAATAATTAAAAATTTAAACCCACATTTCACGGAGATATATGTTTATTTCTTCTTAAAATTAAAGAGAGATTTACACTCCCCCGCAAAAAAAGTGGCGCACTTTGTTTCTTCTTTAAGAAGACCTGTTCTAATCTATTCTAATGATACTGTAATTTATTAAACATTTAATATGAATAAACTTATACATTTCTAAATAACTTTAGCACCAATTCAAAACATTTTAATCAAATTATACAATTTAAATAAAATAAAGAAAAATATGTGTATTTTTCAATTTTTGAGGCAAATCAACTTAATCTCGATATGTTTTGTTGGATATTAATTAAAAATTTTGTTTTTATAAGAATTTCCACTAAATAGAACAGAGAAAAACTGAAAAGGAGAGATTATTTTAAAATATTAAAAATTTGGCGTTTAATAAAAAAATTTCAACATTTTTGTCTTTGTTTTGATTAAATTATAATCTATATATAATAATTACGGAGTGTCCGTCTGTCCGTCTGTCCGTCTGTCTGTCCGTCTGTCTGTCCGTCTGTCTGTCCGTCTGTCACGCTCTGTTTGACCAACTTCCCGTTAGAATTTTGAAACGAAATTTTGCAGTCTTATAGAGGACGTTATAGAGAGTCCCGGAAAAATACTCGGGTCCCAAAATTCCTATAACTTTTTGAGTTATTAATTCTTAAAGTTACGATTTCTCCCATAGGAAATGTATAGAGAAATATTCAAGTATTCTTTGAAGTTGTGTATTCTATGAAGGTAAACAAATCCTCAAGCAGGCACTGGATTGGAATACGTAGTAATATAATTTTCTTTTTATAATGAATAAAAAGGCGAGGGTCCGCCGCAGGCGGGCCCGAGCCAGCGGCTGGGGGGGTCCAGGGGGCTTAGCCCCCCTGTCTAGACGCCAGCCCGTTTCTCATATTTAAGGCGAGGGTCCGCCGCAGGCGGGCCCGAGCCAGCTGGTGGGGGGTCCAGGGGGCGTAGCCCCCCTGTCTAGACGCCAGCCCGTTTCTCATATTTAAGAAAGGCGAGGGTCCGCCGCAGGCGGGCCCGAGCCAGCTGGTGGGGGTCCAGGGGGGCGTAGCCCCCTCCCTCTAGACGCCAGCCCGTTTCTCATATTTAAGAAAGGCGAGGGTCCGCCGCAGGCGGGCCCGAGCCAGCGGCTGGGGGGTCCAGGGGGCGTAGCCCTCCTGGCTAGACGCGAAGCCCGCCGAAGGCGGGCGGCGCGGCTAGTTATTTATTAAAATGATATGAATTTGTATTGAATTTACTTAGAAATGTATAAGATATTTCATATTAAATGTTTAATAAATTTCGGTATCATTTAGGTAGTGTAAAATAGGTCTTTTTAAGAAGAAACAAAGTGCGCCACTTTTTTTGCGGGGCAGTGTATATTTGTAGGTGCGCATCGCCTGGCCCCTTGGCCCCAGTTTCTAATATAAATCTCACATTTAATTATTAAATTAAATAATTACGCTGTCTAAGATCGACTCTACCTGAGTGTTAAAGAGAAAAAAAAACGCTATATTTTCAGCAATTGTTTTTAATTCGTTAGCAAGGCAATATTTCCAGATATTTCGGAGACCTATCGGCACTCCTTCCTCAGAGGATCTATATTAACATAAAAGGGGACATCTGTGAGAAAATGCGGTGGGTCATAAATAATGTTTCGAAAAAATGTTACAAAAAGATACATACTTCACCTCAAATTCACCACATTACGGCCCTTATAATTAAAACGCTGGTGAATTTGAGGTGAAGTATGTATCTTTTTGTAACATTTTTTCGAAACATTATTTATGACCCACCGCATTTTCTCACAGATGTCCCCTTTTCTGTTAATATAGATCCACTGAGGAAGGAGTGCCGATAGGTCTCCGAAATATCTGGAAATATTGCCTTGCTAACGAATTAAAAACAATTGCTGAAAATAATAGCGTTTTTTTTCTCTTTAATAAACCAACTTCAGCAACACCACTTGAGGAGAATCTATCTGAGTGTTTTGAATATTATAATTATCTGATTCAATACATAAATAATTCTTATGAGCAGGTTGGCGGTTACTAGAAAAATTTAAAAAATATCCGATTATCTTGGCCTGTCATTTTCCTCCTACACATCTAAAGAGCTATCTATCATTCATTTTGGCAAATTCGAAGAATATAATTTAGGAGAGATTTTTAAATATAAGAGCTTCTTTAATTTTGTTTGTAATTCGATGCACCTTGAAAGACCTTGGTTGCCATTGTCAAAGAGTTCCTAATAATTATGATGAGAATTATAGCTTTAAAAAATGAATCTAGAAGTTAATAATTTCTTTCCAAGGGAAGGTCACCAATCACATCATATGTACTTTTTTTTTTACTAAAAAATCCATCTAAAATTGAAAGATTGAAAGTCTTACTTTAATATGAAAACGTTTAGGATTTCGTCATTTTCTTGATATAGTAACCTAGCAGTATGTAATTGAGTTAGTATTTGAAAATTTGATTTACCACGCCTTTCATATATAATTTTTCAAATAAAAAATGCTTTGGGCCCTCTTTCGGTGATACAGCCGGACCACAAGTGTTTGATGTCCTCGAGAACGGAGCCTTGTGCTTAGGCAACCAAAAGGCTTAGCCGCCGATATTGTTGTCTTAAAAGTAACTTTTTCCCTTCAGGTTGCATTAAAAAAAGATGATTTATTTATTTTAGAAATATTTATTTGGTTGAATTATCTTAAGGCTCCACTCTTGAGCACTTGTGGCCTCGACTGTACACCTGCGCCATTTTTCAATCATTCTTTCATTCAAGACAGTTTATTAAATATTCATATTTAATTAACAATTCCTATAATTTTTCATTTGCTAGTTTGAATTATTTATATTTCATTTTATTGGCTAATTAGTTTTTGTGTTTCATAAGGAGAGATTTGGCTTAATTCAAATTGACGCAAACGCTTTTCATTTGTTGATTCTCAAGTCTTAATACCAATTTAGAGGCCAGACTATTTTTCCTCTCTCACTAATCTCCTCTCTAAGGGTGCAAAATTTCATTTTGAAATTGCATCGGGAAGTTGCCCAAACGGAGTTTGAATATTAAATGCGTATACAGAGAAATCAATCTTAAGTTCAATATGCTTTTGAATATTCTACTCGCCAAATCGTCTATCTGTATTTTATCAACGAAGCTAATCTTAATCTCTATCTCCCTTAAAAGATGAAAGCTTTGTTTTCATAAATAGAAATTGCCAAATTCGTGAATAGGGTTGAATGAAGAAATAACAAAGGAAGGACTTCACATTACAATTTTTTTATACGATAAATGCCAATATAAATAAATCTTTCTGTCAAATGTCAATTTATCTAATTAAATATATGATTCACTTGACGCACGTAAAGAGCAACAATCATACGTTTTCTAGCAAAACTATTCGTCCATTAATAATTGAAATGATTCATTTTTGAATAATAAAAAACAGATTTTTCTTTTCCCTCACTAATTAGAATCATTTGTTTTCTTTGAAATGTTTAAGAATATTTTTTTTATTGAGTTACTATAATCCAATTCGTAACTAATTCGTTCTAATTTGTAGAAGTGAAATTATCATTACGTTTATTAAAGAATTTCAATATGATTATATTATTACAACAGGAAATTTTATTATTAGACCGAAATTAAAAATTTTATAATTCGATTTATATAAATTATAGAAATTTGATTAATTTTTTTTTAAATTTCAATTGATAAAAAATTTGCATATTGAATGTTGTTACATAAAAATTATTTCCTCTAGAAAGAGTTGTTATTATTATTATAGCAATATTTTATGAGCTCTCCTAACCGTTTCATCAAAGCGAAAAGTTGAGTGAATAGGGTTTTTAATTAAAAGCTAAATGTACAATACATACACACAATTATTCAGGATAATAAGGAATAATTCCCAAAGAAGAATGCAGCCAAAATTTATTTCATTCGATTTTAATAAAAGTTACTAATCACTTGCTGACGTTTCGGTTCGGGTTTGAACCATCATCGGAGCTACAGACATGGAAAAAATATAATAGAATCATAAGATGTTTTGTTTTACAAATCATTTGAAAAGACTTATTGAATTAATTGATCATACCTGTGATTTTGTCTTTATGTTTTTAAACAATACATTCAAACTATTATGGTAGAATAGATAGAGTAAATTATTATAATATTGTATAAAATAGTTGAATATAATCTCAAATTATTTTCATGTAATGGCAGGAAATAGAGCCTAGTACATAGGAGCAGGACGAGACTTAGGCAATGCAAGGTTGTCTATAATATTTAAGAGATTATTTCATCGCACATGCGTCATGAGAAAATGCTCAGTGCGCATATTAGTAACGGAGACTGATTTATTTTATGCAAATTTTTTGAAAATATTGCCATATAAGAGAACGACTGATTTGAAATCTCTTTTAAAGTTGACAGTGTTGTTTAAATATATATAGATGGATTCCAAAATCAGTCTCCGGTACCAATTTTCTTCCACTTGCAAAACCTTTACAGACTCAAAATTAAACGTGTGGCCGTGATCTGTCGCATGCCTAGACAAGGCCACTGTAGCATCATTATTTTTAACGTTGGACTTGTGTTGCGATATTCGATTGCCCAAATATTGCCTGGTCTCGCCAACATACGACATCCCACAATCCCCACAGTCAATCTTATATATAAGGTTAGATTTTTTATACAAAGGTGTTATAGACTTATTATTAAACATATAAGATAAGGTGTTGGAAGGTCTGTAAGCTATCTTTAAATTACAATTAATCCTACATAGATATTTTTTCACCATTTCAGACAAACCAGGTATATAAATCAAACTCTTAAATAGAGTCTGGTTTGAGTTTATAGTATCAAGTGCATCATCAGTTGTTGAGGTTATAGTATTTATACGTGGAGGGGTATTTTTCTTATTATAATAAATACTAATCACCTTAGACACAAAACACTTAGGATAGTTATTCGCACATAAAATGTCTTTTATCTTTTTAACAACTTCTGCATGAAACTCACAGTCCGAAAGTCTAAGTGCACGATCAATTAAATTGTATATTAGATTTTTCTTATGAGATAACGGGTGATTAGAATAATAGTTCAACATTCTGTTAGATTTTTCACTCTTTCTGAACCACTTAGTTTTGACATTTTCACCCACTCTAATCAATTGCAAATCTAGAAAATTAATTCTTTCATTTATTTCCAATTCTGTAGTAAATTTTATTTTATCATGAAAACCATTTAAAATTTCTCAGGGTTAGTTGACTTACCCCTCGGTAATGCAGTAAAGATTATATCATCCATAAATTTTAGAATGAAGTCCATCGTTTTGTAGGAATAAGGGAAAGTAATTTCAAAAATATCGGTCCACAACGAGAGTCTTTGCCAGAATTCCAAGTTTCGATCCCATCTCCGATTCCATATTTACTCTAAAAAATCTTATTATCTCAAAGATAAATAATGATTAAAAGAATTTAAAAATCATGTTAATAATTCTAAAATTGATCTTTATCTATTTTTTGTATTGTGTGAATTACTTCCTCATTTGTCCATTAGCTTTACAGATAGATCCAGATCAATGTTTGTAATACCATCTAGAATATCATTAGGTCACACAGTATTTCTCCTGGTTTTAATCTGAAATCTTTCAAATTAATATCGTAAACTGAATACATTAATACTAGACTTGCCTTCTGATAAGAAATAAGATCAATTTTCTCGATTTCCAGTTTTGTACAATGGATAATCAAAAATTTCAGCCTCACTCTAATAATATTATGGGCTTTAATAGTAAGACTTTTAAATAAATCTCTAGGTGTAGCTGTAAAAAGTTTTATAAATAAAATAGAGAAAATATAGTCATAACGAAAAGTGACAAATCCAACCATACAGTCATAATGAACAAATTAGATTATATTTCTAAAATTAATCAGATGTTAGAAGACGAGAGTACTTACTCTCGTTTAAAGCGAGATCCTACTTTGGTATTACAGAAAAAGGTTAATGACTTGATTAAACAACTATTGGATGAAAAATTAGGTGATGAAAATAAAACTTTGACTAGATGTATAACCCATAATAGCACCCCACCCAAGTTTTATGGTCTTATAAAAACGCATAAAAATAACAAACTGAGACCTATTGTTACAACTATTGGTTCTCCATTATATAAAATCTCTAAATACGTTTCGAATATATTGAATCATATTCCTCTTAATAATGAGTTCAATATCAAAGACTCTTTTCATTTTAAAGAAATAATTACAAAAGTGAGATTAAAACCAGGAGAGATCCTTGTGAGCTATGATATTACTAGTCTTTTTACTAACATAGATCTTGATCTAGCTTTAAAAATACTGATGGACAAATGGGAAATAATTACACAATACACAAAAATAGATAAAGATCAGTTTTTTGAATTATTAACGTTGATTTTTTATAACACTTATTTTATCTTTGAAAATGAGATTTTTACTCAAGTGTATGGAGTGGGGATGGGATCGAGCTTGGGCCCAATTCTGGCAAATCTCGTTGTTGACCATCTTTTTGAAAATACCTTTCCCCTTCTTCCATATAAACCATCCTTCATTCTAAAATATATGGATGATATAATTACTGCGTTACCGGAGGGTGAAATCAACTCAACCCTTGAAGTATTAAATGGTTTTCATGATAAAATAAAATTCACTACTGAATTGGAAATAAATGGAAAAATTAATTTCCTAGATTTACAATTGATTAGAGTGGGTGAAAATGTCAAAACCACGTGGTTCAGAAAGAATGTAAAATCTAACAGAATGTTGAACTATTATTCAGATCACCCGTTATCTCATAAGAAAAATCTTATATACAATTTAATTGATCGCGCACTTAGACTTTCTGACTGTGAGTTTCATGTAGAAGTTGTTAAAAAGATAAAAGACATTTTATATGCAAATAACTATCCTAAGTGTTTTGTATCTAAGGTGATTAATATTTATTATAATAAGAAAAATACCCCTCCATGTATAAATGCTATAAACTCAACAACTGATGATGCACTTGATACTGTAAACTCAAACCAAACTCTATTTAAGAGTTTAACTTATATACCTGGATTGTCTGAAACGGTGAAAAAATATTTATGTAGGATTAATTGTAATCTCAAGATAGCTTACAGACCTTCCAACACCTTATCTTATATGTTTAATAATAAGTTTACAACACCTTTGTATAAAAAATCTAACCTTATATATAAGATTGACTGTGTGGATTGTGAGATGTCGTATGTTGGCGAGACCCGGCAATATTTGGGCAATCGAATATCGCAACACAAGTCCAACGTTAAAAATAAAGATGCTACAGTGGCTTTGTCTAAGCATGCGACAGATCACGGCCATGCGTTTAATTTTGAGTCTGTAAAGGTTCTGCAGGTGGAAGAAAATTGGTACCGGAGACTGATTTTGGAATCCATCTATATATATCTAAACAACACTGTCAACTTTAAAAGAGATTTTAAATCAGTCGTTCTCTTATATGGCAATATTTTCAAAAAATTTGCATAAGAAGTCAGTCTCCGTTACTGATATGCGCACTATGCGTCTTCTCATGGCGCATGTGCGATAAAATAATTTCTTTAATATCACGGAAAACCTTGCATTGCCTAAGTATCGTCCTACTCCTATGTACTAGGCTCTATTTCCTGCCACTACACAAAGATATTTTGAGATTATATTCAACTATTTTTATATTATAATATTAATTTGCTCTATCCTTGCCTCCATAATAGTTTGAATGTATTGTATAAAAACATAAAGACAAAATCACAGGTATGATTAACTAATTTATTATGTCTTTTCAAATGATTTGTAAAACAAAAAACATCTTTTGTATTATTTTCCATGTTTGTAGCTCCGATGATGGTTCAAACCCGAACCGAAACGTTAGCAAGTGATTTTTATTAAAACTAAATGAAATATAATTAGCTGCATTCTTCTTTGGGATTTATTCCTTATCATCTTGATCATAATACTACAGCTATAACAAATTTTCAATCACAGCCGATATAGTATTAGCCTAAATCTGACCTATATTTATATATTTTTATGCTTATATAAAAGATACATAATATATTATATAATAACATTTATAATGTATTTATTGTTAAAAGATCAATGAAAATCAACCAAATGCATTAAATATTATTAGCTACCATTCTGACATCTCTTGGCAAATTTTTGAATTACTTGATTTTTTGGGCATACTTTTTATGATGTATTTGTATTTATGATACACAACGCCATCTTATCGGTAAAAACATGCGTAACCACTTCGCTCCCGTAGCCCCTTAAGAATAAAATAAAAGATAAGAGAGGAGGGATGCTGGGGTTACCCAGTCAGCACCTTATAGTGTCGCTCTTGATGTTTCGAGCGCCAAATGGGCTCATCATCAGGAGTGTAATTGCCAAAAGGTCATTAGATTTGCTGAAAGACGCCGGAAGGAATTTTTATTCTCTAAGAAAGGGGGAAAAAGCTTCGGTTATGAGTGATTTTTTCGTTAATTCATAAAATTTTCTCTCATCTGAGATTTCGAGTAGTAGCAGTAAAATAAAAATTTTAATTTAATAAAAAGTGGTCTTGCATTTGATAGAAAATATAAAAATATTTTGATAATTTGGGTTTTGAATTTATTGAAAAATATTTTTTTTTTTTTTTTTTTTTAAGTTAATCCTTGGTTGTCTTGGGATTTTAGATGTTAGCCAGAACTCTTAAGTAAGTTAATGATGAATGGATGTAATTTAAAAAAAGATTTCAATGATGCTGATATTTCACGCGGAAACATAAATCAAACGAGGATCACTTGAACATCTAAACAATATTAATCCCGATATAAGTTACTTATTCAATAAAAAAATATAGAATAAGATTTAAATATTATCAAAACTAGCTTGTATTAAAGAGGTATAGGATAAAAATCTTTTTAATCCTTATTATCCTATTTAATATTATAGTCTGGGCAACGAGCCAAACGCCCACCGAAAAGCAAATTGAACAACTTAAGAGTTAAGTATTTTAATCTATCGAAAACTTTCTCTGGATCATTATTACATTCATAATTCACGGCCATTAAGAGATCAAAGGACATAAAGATTGATCTCAAAGGACAATTACTAAATATCCAAGAGAAAAAATAACTTCGGGATCGGCAAGTTTTAAAAAATCTGTAAAATTAATTAAAATTTAAAAGACAGATATTTAAAAAATATATATATTTTATGAAATTATATAAATAATATACTTTTACAGCTATACCTTGCATAGCCAAGCTTGAAGTTTTTTAATAAAAAATGTTTTTTGCTTTTACTTAAAAAAAGGCTTCAAGTAGGTCGCCACATAGCCGGGATTGATTTATTCGTAGTATTGATGTATTGTGTGTCAATTGGGATGCCTAACTCATAGGCGTTAGGGAATTTTATTACTCTCGAAACATTTTTACATCTAATGGTACAGTCAGGACACATGCCCAGGGCCCTGACGGCAAGGGGGCCCTAGAAAGTTTCAAAAAATTCGCATTATATTGTATTAAATTATTTAAAAAGTTAGGCAAAATTTAAAAGCAAAGTAAAAATAGATACTTAAAGAATTATATATATCATGTGTTGGTCCATGAGGAAATTATGAAAAACATATAACCAAGTATTTATTAATTTAAATAAGCGAAAATGTAGGTACCGCCGGGAGTCGCACCACGGATCTGTCGATTTACGCTCAACATGCCCTAGCGTAAATCGAAAGATCCGTGGTGCGACCCCGGCGGTACCTACATTTTCGCTTATTTAAATTAATAAATACTTGGTTATATTTTTTCATAGATACTTAATTTTCTTAAAAAATATATATAGACTATATTTCTTTCTGTAGATGACAGGCAAGTTGAATTAAATCATAAAATTTTATGTAAGGGTGGCCCAGTAATAGGTCTTGCCGAGGGTTCAAAAAAAAGATAGTTACGGCCCTGGGTACAGTAGCCTACTTAAAATGTAAAATGTATTGGAAGTACTTTCAAAAAAATTTTGAACTGATAATTTGATAAATTTTTTTTTTTTTTTTTTTTTTTGATTAGTTAATTAGTTTTTTAAAAATAACTCTTAAATATGAATTTCGTAAGGTAAATTTTTAAAAAAATTGTACATCTAGCTGAAATGTACCAGGTATGTGTGAACAATAATTGATCGCTCAGTATAGAATTTTGACCTTTCTTCCACTGACACCCCAAATTTTTTAAAATGAAATTAAAATCGTAACTCCACCCCTCTAAGAAAAGTCCACACCGCTAGTCTATAAATATTTTAATAAAGAATATCTAATAAAAGAATTTTTGTTGTCAAAGAGAGAAAAATTAAATTTTAAAATACAATACAATCGATATTTATCAATAAATAAAAGAAAGGAGAGCAAACTAAAATATTAAATAAACCAATCAATTTAAGGCGAGTTTGAAAAATAAGATAAATGTTTAATTTCCAGTAGATTCTTTTAGACTGAAGACGAATGGGATATAGAAAAGACAGGTGTATACAAAATATCCATCAGTCGCTTTTAGGAAATGGATTATAAAAAGACTCTTTGACAGACGGAAGTGCTCAATCATTTTTTTTTAATAGAATCCATAAATTCAAAGAGAAGTGAATGAATTGATGACAATTTTTTTTTGAAATTATTAAATTTAATTCATGATCTCCCTTATTCACTTGTCTAAAATCCTAACGGCGATGTGCGCATGTCAATAAGGGAATTGACAATCACGTAATAAATATTTAAAAAGTTTTAGGGGTAGAAGGAAAAGAGTAAATTGAATTTCAATAACATCTCGACCCTTGCTTGGTAAGAAATTTGATTTTATTAATTGTTAATTTTTTATTCATTAAAGGGAAAAATGGAAAAATATTTCCCTGAGGTTAGTTGGAGATTAATGGGCTTGATGTTACCCCCTCCCCCTCCCCCTTCTTTTTCCCTTGGTATTCAAAGTGTACTCAATTAAGAGCCCCAGAGGAGAGGGGCGTTGCTATTTTGCTATAAATAGGGGACCCATAGGGCTTGAAAAGGGTCGCAATTCGTGACAATTTAAGCTTAGCTAGAGTTAGCAAAGAAGAAAAAAAATGAGAGGTCGACTGGAAAGAAATAGAAGGTGATTGTCTGAAAGGGGAGGATTAAAATTGATTGATGAACCTTTGCAGTGAAAAGAAAAAAAAAAATTTGAAAAAAAAATTTATGAATTATTTAAATGTCTTTTTCATAGATATTCAATAAGAGAGAATGAATGACCGATATTATGTATGTATGTTAATATTCAAGTATATAAGGCAATTTCAAATTTTAAATCCAAAATAGAAAAACAATCTTTATTTTAAACTGCTACAGCTACACTCGTCGGGTGGTTAATTTAAAAAATCTCTAAGTATTTTTCTCGAAAACGTTGATGCACACGTTTGACCTGAAAAATTAAACGAATATTTAAAAAATACTTAGAGATTTTTTAAATTAACCATAAACACATCTAAATCCTGTGCCGACGAGTGTAGCTGTAGCAAACGCTTAAAATAAAGGTAAACAAAATCTCGTCCCAGAATTGAATAAAAATTTAGAAAAACAATATTTGAATAATAATAAAGAGGTAGAGAATTTATCAAAGCATTATCAGAAGATCTTGAATGTTGAAAATTCAAATTTAATCAACAAGCCACCCTCGAAGAAATAAAAATATTCTGAAGCGGAGTTTCTAAATCCAAAGGCCAAATGGTTATCTTAAGATGTCATATAAAATAAATTAAATTATATTTAAAAAAAAGTTAAATAAATCAATGAACTATAATTTCCATCACTTTTTTAATTATAAGATAAAATATAGAAGTAATTGGGCGATGCTGGAACCAAGCGCCATTATGATCCAAATTGAGATAAGGGAGCGTACAAGTATTACGTAACGCAATTTTTGAAGATTTTTGACCCCCCTCCCCCGCCATGTAACGCGCCGTAACATTTTTCTGGACCCCCCCCCCTAGATGTTACGTAACGCTCAAGTGGCCATATTTTCTAAAAGTCACAATTATGTTGCGCAAAGTATCAGAAAGTCGCTAAAATACCAGTTATGTTCAACCCCCTCCCCCCTTGTAACGCATGGTAACGTTTTACGAGAACCCCCCTCCCCCCAAATCGCCTTACGTAATACTTGTACGGTCCCTAAGACCTCCATCTTGTAGGGAAAAAAGATCTACCTCTTGTTTAAATCACAACATTATTACTCTGTGCACTTTTTTTGTATAAAACAAGAAAAAAAAGTCATTGCCATTGGTTTTGTTTACAATTGTGCAAATGAAATGCCCCTTATCTCAGATTTAGGTTAATAGCGCTTGGTTCCTTCATGCATAACATCGTCCAATTCACTTTTTCGGATGAATCAGTTAATTGTAAATACAGTATAGTAGTCTATATTATTTATTCTATATGCATTAAGTACGCATATGACAGATAAATGTCCTTTTTGCTTCGCCTTATCTTTTTTTACCGTAATTATTTTTCTTTTACTAGACAAGTTTAGTTAATAGAAGTCAGGAAAAGAGAATGTTTTAGTTTAGGGAAGAAGTTGCTAGTGGCTACTAGAGAGAGAGAGTCTAACAAGTGAATGAAAGGCCCTCGGCTTAGGGGATAATAATGTAATTAGGGCCTCTACAAAATAATTTGGGCAATTCGATTACACAGCTTGCAAAAGACATGTATTCTCTCTTCTCAAAAGCGTTGGTCACAAAGTAATAGCTTTCGATGGGATGAAAGGGTAAAATATTCGCTGAGGATGGTGCTCTTTATGCCCCCGAAATATTCCGAATGAAAAATAAATATTTAAATTGATATTATTATTTTTTTCTTCGTTTAATAGAGTGTATGTATCCCCGGTTAAACGGGCTTCCTAAATGAAATTTTCGTAGAGTCCTCCATTATAGTTACAACACTGCTAGAGTCATATTCAAAAGGGAGCTCTTTCGTTCACAAAAGCAGAGAATTTAAAAAAAAAAGTAAAAAAATAAAAAAAAGGAAAATAGAGAAAAAAAAACTAAATTAAATTTTTTCTCAAAAATTTGATCAAAGAAATGACGTAATAATTCCAAAAAATAAAAAAAGATATTTTATCTCCCAAATGGAGACTATAATCAGGGGCGTAGCGAAGAGATTTTTCAGGGGGGGGGAGAAGGCCAAAAATGCCAACTAAATTTAATCAATTTGCCAACTGTACAATTCACATTCTTTTTCATCCTATATATATTAATTTACTATAGGCTAAACCCGACGCCCCTTAGTCGCTATATGACATGTTCGAACGTTAAGTCCCTCCCCTTCACTTTGCTATTTTGGTCATTAAAAAACTAAAGGATTAAACAAAATTTTTGATAGAAATATAAGGCAGATTTTTTTTCAATTGAGAAATTCTCATATAATTATACCTTACCGAAAATTTTGTTGAGTAGTACAGGACTTTACAGACTAAATTCCTCTTCTGCAGTGGTTCCCAATCGGTGTGCCCCTGCACCCAAGGGTGCCGCGGCGATTGCCTAAGGGGTGCGTTGAGAATAATATTACCTACTAGCGGCCCCCCTTCTTTTTTTTCCCTTATCAAAACGAAATTTTTCCGCCGTTGCGTGAAAATCATTTGACCTTTTTTTTTTGGCAAAGCTTAATTTTTTCCGATCTACGGAAAATTTTGCCGCTTCCATTTTAATCATTTGACCTTTTTTTAGCAAAACTTTATTATTTTTTTCTCTAAATATCTCACGGCACCCCTTAGGCAATCTCGCCGCGGCACCCTTGGGTGCAGGGGCACACCGGTTGGGAACCACTGCATTAGAAGAGAGATTTAGTCTGTAAGAGTCCTGTACTACTCAACAAAATTTTTCATTGAGTATAATTATATGGGGAATTTCTCAATTGAAAAAATCTTGCCTTATATTTCTATCAAAAATTTTGTTTAATCCTTTAGTTTTTTAATATTAAAATAGCAAAGTGAAGGGGGAGGGGACTTAACGTTCGAACATGTCATATAGCGACTAAGGGGCGTCGGGTTTAGCCTATAGTAAATTAATATATATAGGATGAAAAAGAATGTGAATTGTACAGTTGGCAAATTGATTAAATTTAGTTGGCATTTTTGGCCTTCTCCCCCCCCTGAAAAATCTCTTCGCTACGCCCCTGATTATAGTCTCCATTTGGGAGATAAAATATCTTTTTTTTATTTTTTGGAATTATTACGCCATTTCTTTGATCAAATTTTTTGAGAAAAAAATTTAATTTAGTTTTTTTTTTTTCTCTATTTTCCTTTTTTTTATTTTTTTACTTTTTTTTAAATTCTCTGCTTTTGTGAACGAAAGAGCTCCCTTTTGAATATGACTCTAGCAGTGTTGTATCTATAATGGAGGACTCTACGAAAATTTCATTTAGGAAGCCCGTTTAACCGGGGATACATACACTCTATTAAACGAAGAAAAAAAAAAATAATATCAATTTAAATATTTATTTTTCATTCGGAATATTTCGGGGGCATAAAGAGCACCATCCTCAGCGAATATTTTACCCTTTCATCCCATCGAAAGCTATTACTTTGTGACCAACGCTTTTGAGAAGAGAGAATACATGTCTTTTGCAAGCTGTGTAATCGAATTGCCCAAATTATTTTGTAGAGGCCCTAATTACATTATTATCCCCTAAGCCGAGGGCCTTTCATTCACTTGTTAGATCTCTCTCTCTCTAGTAGCCACTAGCAACTTCTTCCCTAAACTAAAACATTCTCTTTTCCTGACTTCTATTAACTAAACTTGTCTAGTAAAAGAAAAATAATTACGGTAAAAAAAGATAAGGCGAAGCAAAAAGGACATTTATCTGTCATATGCGTACTTAATGCATATAGAATAAATAATATAGACTACTATACTGTATTTACAATTAACTGATTCATCCGAAAAAGTGAATTGGACGATGTTATGCCTGAAGGAACCAAGCGCTATTAACCTAAATCTGAGATAAGGGGCATTTCATTTGCACAATTGTAAACAAAACCAATGGCAGTGACTTTTTTTTCTTGTTTTATACAAAAAAAAGTGCACAGAGTAATAATGTTGTGATTTAAACAAAGAGGTAGATCTTTTTCCCTACAAGATGGAGGTCTTAGGGACCGTACAAGTATTACGTAAGGCGATTTGGGGGGAGGGGGTCTCGTAAAACGTTACCATGCGTTACAAGGGGGGAGGGGGTTGAACATAACTGGTATTTTAGCGACTTTCTGATACTTTGCGCAACATAATTGTGACTTTTAGAAAATATGGCCACTTGAGCGTTACGTAACATCTAGGGGGGGGGGTCCAGAAAAATGTTACGGCGCGTTACATGGCGGGGGAGGGGGGGTCAAAAATCTTCAAAAATTGCGTTACGTAATACTTGTACGCTCCCTTATCTCAATTTGGATCATAATGGCGCTTGGTTCCAGCATCGCCCAATTACTTCTATATTTTATCTTATAATTAAAAAGTGATGGAAATTATAGTTCATTGATTTATTTAACTTTTTTTTTAAATATAATTTAATTTATTTTATATGACATCTTAAGATAACCATTTGGCCTTTGAATTTAGAAACTCCGCTTCAGAATATTTTTATTTCTTCGAGGGTGGCTTGTTGATTAAATTTGAATTTTCAACATTCAAGATCTTCTGATAATGCTTTGATAAATTCTCTACCTCTTTATTATTATTCAAATATTGTTTTTCTAAATTTTTATTCAATTCTGGGACGAGATTTTGTTTACCTTTATTTTAAGCAGTTTGCTACAGCTACACTCGTCGGCACAGGATTTAGATGTGTTTATGGTTAATTTAAAAAATCTCTAAGTATTTTTTAAATATTCGTTTAATTTTTCAGGTCAAACGTGTGCATTAACGTTTTCGAGAAAAATACTTAGAGATTTGTTAAATTAACCACCCGACGAGTGTAGCTGTAGCAGTTTAAAATAAAGATTGTTTTTACTTTCTCTTACCTATGTATATATGTAATATATATAGAGAGAGAAAGTATTGGATTCATGTCAAAAATTCGATGTCGAGATTTTGATGGATCTTCACGTTTTGAGGTCCCCTGAATCCAAAAAAGTGGTTTTCGCGACATGGTCTGTCTGTGGGTGGGGTGGGTGGGTGGGTGTGTGGGTGTGTGGGTGTGTGGGTGTGTGTTCAATTTTAAGCATGAAGGAATTGAGCTATGAGACTGAAATTTTATATTTAAGTTAAACATCCCCCGGGACCGGAAAAATAAGCTTTTAATCAAAATCGGCGAAAGAGTACTAGTACTTTACTGATGTACTTTTTCAGTTTTTTTCGATTTTCTCAAAATTCGCTCTAACGATTTTGATTAAAATTCAAAAATCAATTATTTTTTAGATGCTCTTTCAAATGTATATTCTCGTTTTGCCCACAAAATTGTTTGAAGCACACTTTACTCTTGTATTTCATAGGGAAGGATAGGAGAAATGGTTGCCATGGTAACAAAATATAAATATTTTCCCATACTTATAAATTTTACATCTTGAATTCAATTGTACCCTACTGTCGGAAACTAAATACATGTCGACACAAAAAATCTGGTGTGACAAGCACAGTACACAACTTTCGATTACCGAAGGTAAGAGAAAGTTGTGTGCTGTGCGCCAGTCACACCAGATTTTTCTATTTTGAATTTAAAATTTGAAATTGCCTTATATACTCGAATATTAACATACATACATAATATCGGTCATTCATTCTCTCTTATTGAATATCTATGAAAAAGACATTTAAATAATTCATAAATTTTTTTTTTCAAATTTTTTTTTTCTTTTCACTGCAAAGGTTCATCAATCAATTTTAATCCTCCCCTTTCAGACAATCACCTTCTATTTCTTTCCAGTCGACCTCTCATTTTTTTTTTTCTTCTTTGCTAACTCTAGCTAAGCTTAAATTGTCACGAATTGCGACCCTTTTCAAGCCCTATGGGTCCCCTATTTATAGCAAAATAGCAACGCCCCTCTCCTCTGGGGCTCTTAATTGAGTACACTTTGAATACCAAGGGAAAAAGAAGGGGGAGGGGAGGGGGGAAGCCCATTAATCTCCAACTAACCTCAGGGAAATATTTTTCCCCTTTAATGAATAAAAAATTAACAATTAATAAAATCAAATTTCTTACCAAGCAAGGGTCGAGATGTTATTGAAATTCAATTTACTCTTTTCCTTCTACCCCTAAAACTTTTTAAATATTTATTACGTGATTGTCAATTCCCTTATTGACATGCGCACATCGCCGTTAGGATTTTAGACAAGTGAATAAGGGAGATCATGAATTAAATTTAATAATTTCAAAAAAATTGTCATCAATTCATTCACTTCTCTTTGAATTTATGGATTCTATTAAAAAAAAAAAATGATTGAGCACTTCCGTCTGTCAAAGAGTCTTTTTATAATCCATTTCCTAAAAGCGACTGATGGATATTTTGTATACACCTGTCTTTTCTATATCCCATTCGTCTTCAGTCTAAAAGAATCTACTGGAAATTAAACATTTATCTTATTTTTCAAACTCGCCTTAAATTGATTGGCTTATTTAATATTTTAGTTTGCTCTCCTTTCTTTTATTTATTGATAAATATCGATTGTATTGTATTTTAAAATTTAATTTTTCTCTCTTTGACAACAAAAATTCTTTTATTAGATATTCTTTATTAAAATATTTATAGACTAGCGGTGTGGACTTTTCTTAGAGGGGTGGAGTTACGATTTTAATTTCATTTTAAAAAATTTGGGGTGTCAGTGGAAGAAAGGTCAAAATTCTATGAGATCTTAGTAAAGTATTAATAATGCTGAGCGATCAATTATTGTTCACACATACCTGGTACATTTCAGCTAGATGTACAATTTTTACTTTCTCTTACCTATGTATATATGTAATATATATATAGAGAGAAAGTATTGGATTCATGTCAAAAATTCGATGTCGAGATTTTGATGGATCTTCACGTTTTGAGGTCCCCTGAATCCAAAAAAGTGGTTTTCGCGACATGGTCTGTCTGTGGGTGGGTGGGTGTGGGGGGGTGGGTGTGGGTGGGTGGGTGTGTGTTCAATTTTAAGCATGAAGGAATTGAGCTATGAGGTTGAAATTTTATATTTAAGTTAAACACCCCCGGGACTGGAAAAATAAGCTTTTAATCAAAATCGGCCAAAGAGTACTAGTACTTTACTGATGTACTTTTTCAGTTTTTTTTCGATTTTCTCAAAATTTGCTCCAACGATTTTTTTTAAAATTCAAAAATCAATTATTTTTTAGATGCTCTTTAAAATGTATATTCTCATTTTGCGATTGAAATCTTCTGAAGACCACTTTACTCTTGTATTTCATAGGGAAGATAGGAGAAATGGTTGCCATGGTAACAAAATATAAATATTTTCCCATACTTATAAATTTTACATCTGAATTCAAATGTACCGTACTGCCGGGAACTAAATATATGTCGACACGAAAAATCTGGTGTGACAAGCACAGAACACAACTTTCGATTACCGAAGGTAAGAGAAAGTTGTGTGCTGTGCGCCAGTCACACCAGATTTTTTAAAATTTACCTTACGAAATTCATATTTAAGAGTTATTTTTAAAAAACTAATTAACTAATCAAAAAAAAAAAAAAAAAAAATTTTAATCAAATTATCAGTTTTTTTGAAAGTACTTCCAATACATTTTACATTTTAAGTAGGCTACTGTACCCAGGGCCGTAACTATCTTTTTTTTTGAACCCTCGGCAAGACCTATTACTGGGCCACCCTTACATAAAATTTTATGATTTAATTCAACTTGCCTGTCATCTACAGAAAGAAATATAGTCTATATATATTTTTTAAGAAAATTAAGTATCTATGAAAAACATATAACCAAGTATTTATTAATTTAAATAAGCGAAAATGTAGGTACCGCCGGGAGTCGCACCACGGATCTGTCGATTTACGCTCAACATGCCCTAGCGTAAATCGACAAGATCCGTGGTGCAACTCCCGGCGGTATCTACATTTTCGCTTATTTAAATTAATAAATACTTGGTTATATGTTTTTCATAATTTCCTCATGGACCAACACATGATATATATAATTCTTTAAGTATCTATTTTTACTTTGCTTTTAAATTTTGCCTAACTTTTTTAAATAATTTAATACAATATAATGCGAATTTTTTGAAACTTTCTAGGGCCCCCTTGCCGTCAGGGCCCTGGGCATGTGTCCTGACTGTACCATTAGATGTAAAAATGTTTCGAGAGTAATAAAATTCCCTAACGCCTAGAAGTTAGGCATCCCAATTGACACACAATACATCAATACTACGAATAAATCAATCCCGGCTATTTGGCGACCTACTTGAAGCCTTTTTTTAAGTAAAAGCAAAAAACATTTTTTATTAAAAAACTTCAAGCTTGGCTATGCAAGGTATAGCTGTAAAAGTATTTTAAGCTGATATTAATTTCATAAAATATATATATTTTTTTTAAATATCTGTCTTTTAAATTTTAATTAATTTTACAGATTTTTTAAAACTTGCCGATCCCGAAGTTATTTTTTCTCTTGGATATTTAGTAATTGTCCTTTGAGATCAATCTTAATGTCCTTTGATCTCTTAATGGCCGTGAATTATGAATGTAATAATGATCCAGAGAAAGTTTTCGATAGATTAAAATACTTAACTCTTAAGTTGTTCAATTTGCTTTTCGGTGGGCGTTTGGCTCGTTGCCCAGACTATAATATTAAATAGGATAATAAGGATTAAAAAGATTTTTATCCTATACTCTACTTTAATACAAGCTAGTTTTGATAATATTTAAATCTTATTCTATATTTTTATTGAATAAGTAACTTATATCGGGATTAATATTGTTTAGATGTTCAAGTGATCCTCGTTTGATTTATGTTTCCGCGTGAAATATCAGCATCATTGAAATCTTTTTTTAAATTACATCCATTCATCATTAACTTACTTAAGAGTTCTGGCTAACATCTAAAATCCCAAGACAACCAAGGATTAACTTAAAAAAAAAAAAAATGTTTTTTCAATAAAAAATTATTCAAATTATCCAAATTATTTTTATATTTTCTGTCAAATGCAAGACCACTTTTTTATATTTTTATTCTACTACTACAGTATTCCGAAATCTCAGATGAGAGAAAATTTTACGAATTAACGAAAAATCAACTCAGAGCCGAGGTTTCCCCCCCCCCCTCTTAGAGAAGAAAAATTCCTTCCGACGTCTTTCAGCAAATCTAATGAACTTTTGGCAATTACACTCCTGATGATGAGCCCATCTAGCGCTCTAAACATCAAGAGCGACACTATAAGGTGCTGACTGAGTAACCCCAGCATCCCTCCTTTCTTATCTTTTATTTTATTCTTAAGGAGCTACGGGAGCGAAGTGGTTACGCATGTTTTTCCCGATAAGATGGCGTTGTGTGTCATTAAAAGTATGCCCAAAAAATCAAGTAATTTAAAAATTTGCCAAGAGATGTCAAAATGGTAGCTAATATTGTAATATTTAATGCATTTGGTTGATTTTTATTGATCTTTTAACAATAAATATTTTATTAATGTTATTATATATTATGTATCTTTTATAAAAGCATAAAAATATATAAATTTAGGCCAGATATAGGCTAATACTATATCGGCTGTTAGACTAGCCTGCCATCTATTGCAAGAATGCTGAACTAATTTGACAGTTAGTTTTTAAATAAATCATCTAAGCCTATTTTAAAAATTTCTTAATTAATATGTGATTAATAATAACAATAAATTCATTTTTAAATTAAAAAAAAAATTAAAGATTATTGGGACAGATTGTTTTTTGTATTTGCTTGATAACAAACAAATTAATTACGATAATTTTTTAATAAGTCATTAAAAAAATTATAGCTCGATGTTCCAATAATCTCTTATTTATTTAATTCATTTAAAAAAAAACCGCATTGAAAAATTCCTTATAATAGTCTAGTTTTTTTTAAAGTACGTTTAGACGTCGCTCCTGAACCCCCTTAAGCATTTATTTCAGTCTAAATTTATATTCCTAAATATAAGTATCGACAATTCAATTAACTCTTTCTGAAATTAACCTGAACGTTTTAAATTTTATATCCCGCTATTTAATAAAAAAAAAAAATTGATTAGAGAGAGAAATGAATGTGACAGTTTATTAATCCTTTTGGCACATTTTCAACTATCTCCTCTACAAACGTTAAATATCAGAATATTAAATCAGAATTAAATGAGGAGTGAGTAAAAAGTCACAACGTTGCCAAAGAAATTAATAAAAATATCATTAATTCTCTGTGAGAATTTATGAATGTTTTATGCTAATCTAAATGGAAAACTGGCATGGGAAAAATCTCCTAGCGTTAGCTCTGATGATGGTACACAGGGAAAGGGACAGTCCACAGTCAGAACCCTTCCTTATTCCGCTTTGATTGGGGTAATTTTAGACAAGATAAAACCTGGATTAACGTTTGTGTATCTCACCCCAACAATAGCTATCTCTGCTCTACTCCCCACCTTGTTACCTTCTCCCTCACAGACAGTTGTTTTAATTTGCAATGTAACATGTCAATTATTTCTCCTAAAAGGGACGTTTGGTTTAATTTCACTTTGTAATGGCCAACCAACCAAGATGACTTAGAACAAAAGAAATTAAGGAATAAGGAGAGATAAAACTTCAAAAAAGGCAGTAGGATAAATTTATTTAAATCTTTTGGATAAACGAATGTCCCTGGACCCAAAATTATATCATAAATTAATAATAAAGTATTGTTTAAAGTCTAAAATGCCATTTAAGCCATTTGGTATCCAAATGGCTTAAATAAAATCATCGGACTGCCTGGGGTCCGAACCCACGACATTTGGTATACGAGGTTAGCACGCTAACCTCTACGCCAAGCCCCGAGGGCTTCCGCCGATATATTAGAATTAAAGATGTAAAATTTATTAGTATGGGAAAATATTTATATTTTGTTACCATGGCAACCATTTCTCCTATCTTTCCTATGAAGTACAAGAGTAAAGTGGTCTTTAGAAGATGTCAATAGCAAAATGAGAATATACATTTTAAAGAGCATCTAAAAAATAATTGATTTTTGAATTTTAATCAAAATCGCTGGAGCGAATTTTGAGAAAATCGAAAAAAACTGAAAAAGTACATCAGTAAAGTACTAGTACTCTTTGGTCGATTTTGTTCAAAAGCTAAAAAATTTTTGCTCGGAAGGAAACAAAGTTCTTTTATTAGTAGGAAATTGGAGACTTAACAAATGAATTTTTTATTTTATTTCTTAATCGACGACGTTTCGATTGCCAATCGCGACCTTGCTCAGTATTGTTTCAACGTCCTTTTTCTGTTCATTGGACACATTTTAAGTTTTATCCAAACATTTTAAGATCAATATCGTTTTCATATTTACTTTTAGTTTATTTATTCTAAAGTGTTATTTTCGTTTTGTTACAGAAACTGTGTGATCGATGATAGAACGTTGCGAGTGCAGGTGGCCGATAATGCTCTCTCCAGAGATCTCTTCCCCGGTGATTACCATTGCCTAGGGGACAATGAAAACAGACCAGTCAAGTGGTTAGCCTCCGAGAGCCTGGTCCATGGCGCATTCTCAACAGCATCCGACGTGGTTCGTGTTACACACTTTATGTTGAATTAATTAGAAATAAAACGCCTTTTCTAACAATTTTAAAATTAACTTTATAAATAGAACAATTTTAACAAATATAGGCGAAGTCAAAAAAATTTCAATACTTTTGGGAGCCAAATTGTACCAGGCCAATGGATCAGCAACTTGTCCAGGCCATCTTCAGAGCTGATTGGCGAAAATAAAAGGGTGTTTTATGTCGGAATTCCGATCACGAATGAAAGTTGGAAGAAAAATGCAGCCGGGATTTTTTCTTTAAAAGTATATAAATTTAACAGCTGACGTTTCGGCCTTGATTAATGCCATCTTCGGAGCTATAAAACAATTAAATAATTTTGTTTTTTAGCTCCGATGATGGCTTTTAATCAGGCCCGAAAAGTCAGCTGTTATTTTTTTAAAGAAAAATCCTGGCTGAATTTTTCTTCTTTTAACTTTCATTCCTGATCAAATGAGAATACATTTTCAGCGACACATATTCGCATAAACAGAGCTCTCAAGAGGAACATAAAGTGTTGAAGTTTTTTTGACTCCGTCTATACAATACTTGCAACCACAAAGACATGGCACACAAATATATTAAATGGACCAATTTACGCATTAGTGTGTCAAGCGCCAAAAAAAAATTAAAAATTGAGTTAAGCACGGAATATTGTTTCAAATGCTATAATTAATAATATTTTTTATGAAATATGTCCTAAAAACATTTATATTTAATGTTACTTGCACAATTGACAAAAAAAAATTATATATAATCCAATCATTAACCAAACTTTAATGTTAATTTTCTCAAAACTCACTAGCTGGCGCTGGACACACTAATGCGTAACAGGGTCCATATATAAAAATTGTTTTCTTACAAAATAAATATTTTATTTAATATCAATATACATGAATTGATTTATTAATTGAAAAACACAGCCCTCGGGCTTGACATATTTGGTAGCGCGCCTGCCTTGTATACCAAGGGTCGAGGGTTCGGATCCCAGGCAGCCCGTTTAAAGTCTTATATGGCCTAAGTTGCCGAAAAGACTGTGTGTATGTGGGTGTGTGTATGGGAAAAAAGTGAGAGTGTTAAAAAAAATGGAAAACAGGATTTTGCTATTTGAATGTAATATCTTTATTATTTAGCCTATATTTCTTTCATAATGCTTTCTATGAGTGTGTTAGATTTTCTCTTTTTGTTGCAATATGGATCTTTTATATACAATATTTGATTTTTTTTATTTTGTAAAAAAAAGCAACAAATCCTTAAACAAGCAAAAAGGTCATTAATTATTCGTCTAACGAAGGGTGGCTTGCATTCATCCCTTTGCATTCCATTTGAATGCGCATTATTCATTGAAAACAATTAAGCCCCGCATGATGCAGTGTGCAGTGAATGTCAGTTGCGATGATATGTGGATGGGAGGATCTTTCTCACTCCCCCATGGGATTGATTGAATACTCACTCACTCTCTCTCTAAACTCAATTGTGTTTCATTTCATTCCAGTGGGCTTTTGGTGTGCTGCTTTGGGAATTGACCACCTTGGCTCAGCAGCCCTATGCAGAAATCGATCCTTTCGAACTCGCCGAGTACTTACAGGATGGATATCGTCTCACACAGCCTGTCAACTGTCCAGACGAATTGTAAGACTCCTTTTTAATTAAATTTAACGATATATTGACTGTCTATTAGACTCAAACTTTTTCAAACAAAGCTCCTACAAAGTTAATTATTTTAAGTATTCTTAATTATATTGTATTACCAACCTTATGGAAAAATTACAAAGTCCTCCATTAGAAACCTTTGATGACAAATAAAAGCTTTTTATATAAGCTTAGTTAATATAATCGAATTTATTCATTAATTGCGAACGCGCATCTGTTTGAAGCTTTTTCGAGAAGCTTACACCTATTATTTAACCGAGGTTTTAATTTTTTTTTTTACTTTCTCCTTTTATATGTTAATATATATAGGGGGGGGAGAGAAAGTATTATATTCATGTCAAAAATTCTATGTCAAAATTTTAATGCAAATACACGATTTGAGAGTTCAAAAATGAGTGCTGCAAAGTGCCATGTCTGGGAACAAAATATCATAAGAACGAAAAGGTTTATAAGATTGATATTTAAGTTTGGTACCCTCCGGGCAATTAAAACGAATTTTTTGAATAAAATCGGCCATAGTACTTTACTGATGTAGACTTTTTCAGTTTTTTCGATTTTTCTTAAAATTCGCCCTAATAATTTGGATTTACTTTCAAAATTCAATTATTTTTTTAGATACTCTTTAAAATGTATATTCTCATTTTGCTCTCAAAATTGTTTGAAGCACCTTTACATTCTGCGTCACAAGTGGCTGATTTACTGGCTACTCGCTACGTTTGGATAGTGGAGCCTTGAGCTTAGGCAACCAAAATGCTTAGCCGTCGATTGTGTTGTCTTAACAGTAGCTTTTCCCCTCTAGTTGCTATATTTTAAAAATATTGCTTCTGGCAAGGGCGGATACAGGGGAGGGGGTAAAGAGGTAATAACCCCCCCCCCCCCCGCCCCCCCGAGATTTGAGAAAAATATTTTTTTTTTGAAAATTAAATGTTATAAAATTTTAAAAATAAAATATTTGATTTGTATATAGCCTATATTTTGGTAAACAAGTACAGAATGCAACTTTAAATTACCGAAAGTGAGAGACCCGTCACACCAGATTACCCCCCCCCCCTCCCCGAAAAACTTCTCTGGATCCACCCTTGTGCTTTGATGCCTTGATTGACTAAGCTCAAGGCTCCATTCTCGAGTGGTGCCGACTGTACTTTTTATGAAAGATAGGAGAAATAGTTGCCATAATTCTAAAATATAAAAATTTTTATAAATTGAACAAAGTAGGCTAAATATATATTTACAAAAAATTTGCTGTGATAAGCATGGAACAAAATTTTAAAAGTTGGATGCTGAGCATCCAGTCACACCTAATTTCTTAAATTCTCCAATTGTATTGTATTAATATATGATTTGATTTTGCGTTTGCAGGTTCTCCGTGATGGCCTATTGCTGGGCCATGTCCCCCGATGAACGTCCCACCTTCAATCAGTTGAATGTCTGTCTTCAGCAATTCCACGCTCAGCTCACTCGCTACGTTTGATCACCGTCCATTTTGTTTTCTTCTCTATCCCATCTCATCTTGAGCTCTCCATTTGATTCCTAACCCCATTCATTTTAGACGAACAAACGTCGAATTAACTGCCATATTAGTCAATACTTAAAAAATTCCATTTTTTTTTCCATTTTAGAGTTAGACGAAAGAAAGCCAAAAGGAGATGGAAACAAAAAAAAATATCATGTAAATAGCTTTTAAAAATGTAAATAATACTTTAAAAAAAAATTTTATTTAAATACAAATATCTTCTATATCATGTATATAAAAATAATTTATTATTTATTAATTGATTTTTTTGTTTCTATTGCCTTTGGCGTTCTGATTATCAACACCCAGGGTCCAAATATCTATCAACGATATAATAAATAAATATATTTTTTAATTCCTGTAATCTGTGATCCTTAGCCATGAATTTTGGGTGTTTCTAACTGAGTGTCTCGAAGGCGCTGCCAACTAGTCGAGGGGCCTGCCTTCAAGGGCCCGGGCCCCTCATTTTTTTTTTCTTTATATCTCTCTGGCGCAAAGTGACCTTGCGAGTCCGATTCTAAGTCTTGTATATTCATTTGTATATAAGATTTTTTTTTTTATTTATAAAGACTTTTTTTCTAAATATGTGTACAAAAAATAAAAATGTCATTTTCTATATGTAAATATATGTCTCAATTTTTACGAAAAAATTTAATTTTTTTTTTTATTTCTCCTCGCTTTTAGGTGTCAATCTCCCTTGGTTGGAGTTTAATTTCCAACCATTTCCATAATTCCCGCCCTTATTTAATCAGCGCCCTTTCAATCGAAGGGTGCAACTTTCAATTTAATCAAGTTTTTTTTTTTTTTTTGTTGGCATACGAATTTTTAACGAAGCTCCCTTTCAAAGGGACGGCGAGACTTTCCCGGCCAATTCACACGCAGTTCCAAATTATGTTTATATTAAATAAAGGGTCTCTTTAAAGAACTCTGCATGGCTTTGCAGCGCATTCATTAGCAACTCAAAAGCTAAAGGGATTTGGATTTAAATCTCTAACTAAATAATCATGCTGCTGGCTCATCTCGCTTTTGCGCTCCCCTCGTCTTTAACTTGAAGATTAAATTTAAAAATTGAATTTCAACATATTTCAAAAGAATTTATATATCTAATTAACATAATTTAACTATTGTAATCTAGTTTATAAAGGTCACTAAAATGACTTTTTATTTTATCCGTTTAGAAGCCCAAAAAATTTGATTATTGATTTTTTTCATTGTCTCTTTGTTAGAAATAATTTAAAAGGACAAAATTTTGCTGAATTTTACTGGATTTTAAATTCCAATTAAATTATTATCAGCCCTAAAGAACAATAATTTATTTATAAGTCTAGATTTCTCTTTACTTGTTTAGGAGATTTTGATATAAAATTACCAAGAAATTGTCTCTGAATTTTAAACAAATTATTTTAATCTCTACATATAAAGAAGAAACGTGTGTATTCTAAATTTGTTCTGATTGGCTAGCCGGCGCCAGAGACAATTATTGTGGTATATTTAAAAAAGCTTTCAAATATTTTTTAATGCCTTAAAATTATTAGGTAAAATTAACATAAAGGCTATTATACTCAAATAAAATATAGATCACAATTCATAAATTTTAATATAGCAGTGCAAAAAATATGAGGAAACCTACTGATCATATTCCAAGACGCCACCAGTTAGGCAATTGCTGCAGGGAAGATGTGTATTTTATAAAGAATTTAGTAAATTTAATTTATAATGCAAGTCGTACGCCAAGAGAGCAGTGGCGTGGCGAGGACGGCGTACGATATGGGGCTCCTCGGACGACAACGCAGAGGAGCACCTAGGATGACTTGGCTTCATCGGGTCAGGAGAGACATGACCGAGCTTGGTCGGAGACAACAGCATTGGATAGGGGAGAGTGGAGGGGAGAGTAAGGTCCGCCGACCCCGCACCGGGGGATTAATAATGGCGAGGACAGAAGAAGAATTTATAATGCAAGTAGAGCTAAAAAAAATTAAAATATTGAATTTAATGCGGCCTAATGCCAAAATTCTTTTTAATTAAATAAAAAGAATAATTTAATGCGAAAGAGGAGAAGGAAGCGCTTTATGAGTCGATTGATGGTTCAACAGGGAAGATGTGAAGCCGATCTCAGAAAATCCCATATCGATGAATGAAGGCGAGGTGAAAGTGATGTATTTGGGCATTGAAGGAGGCGATGATCCGATCCAATGAGAATCCAGTTGGTGGTTTTTTGTTCGTCAACAAATAAGTATAGATGGTGAAGATTCCCGTAGGCCATAGGCCAAAGGGACGTCATTTGCCCCCTCCCCCAAGGTTTTGGAAGAAAATAGTAAATTCTGAGCTTAGCTCCTACATTCAAACAAATTCACACTTTCACTTTATGATCTGCAGTAAGCGGTTCATATATGTTTAAAAAATCTTTTTCCCCCTTCTCTCCCACTACCCTCCAAGCAAAAGCTGAAATGACGTCATTGGCCATAGGTTGGGATTTTTCACAACAATCAATAGTACGGGCCGATGAAATCGTTTGTTAGTATTTAAAAAAAAATCTAAGAGCAAGGAGGGCGCCAGACCAAGTTCTTGTCGGGGTATATTTTACGTCATATGGACTGTATTTTATTTTTAAGCCACAACTCTATTTTATATCTACCTATACCTATATTTAAGGTGCGCGTCTCGGGGTGCTAATTTTGGGAGATTCCAGCGGCCATAATTTTGAAGCTATCGACCTCAATTTTTTTTTTTTAAATTAAAGCTATTTAAAATATCTACAACTTATTGAAGCCCTTTTTATTGATTTTCGAAAAAATGAATTTTTTTTAGATTAAACACATTAAAGAAAAAGATATTTTTAAAAAATCCGCTCTATGTCTTATAGATAATTAAATTAGTAATCATTGTGTTAAAAATTAATTAATTTTCTACCCTTAATTAATTAGCTGGAAACTTTAAAATGAAATGGAATAAATCCCTTGTATCCCTATGGGAAAAACTAACGCCATCTCTTGCCGCCTCGAGTAACTCGGTAGCCAATTGTGTTCTAACGGCTTTTCAAGACGCGCATGGGAAGGCCGAAACGTTCCTAATTAAATAATTTCTTCTAAACGAGGATTGAATGCATTCTCTTCTTGTCATTTAAATTTTCAACACTCTGAATATAAAGTAATACAAATATCAGAAATTTCTTTTTTCCATTATAAAAATAAAGTAAAAATGGGGAAAAGACTGCCTTTGAGTATGACTCAAAGGTTGCAAATTGTATTTTATCTATAGAAAACTTTTCTGATTAGATCTGGACCCTGAGGGACTAAACAATTTCCAAGTGAGTGACTCTCGAAATGAACATAAAATAAAATTAGGCCCCCGTTGGGTTGACCATTAAATTCCATTCAACCTTTGACTCAGACAGGGGATGGATGCTCCTGCATATGGTGATTTCGAATTGAACGAGATGAAGAGATGGAAGCGTGGGTGTCGTCGAGTGCCAATAGATCACTTCACTCTCCGATCATCATGATGACAATAGAGCTGTAATGATTTTTCGAGGCTCCCCATCCTAGGGCCCAAGTAATTACAGGGTGGCCACCCTCTCTCTAGCATGCATGCGATATTTATTGTCTCCCATTGGCAAACATAAATAAAGCCGACCCTGAGAGGGGGGGGGGGTGGGGGTTTAACCGCGCATACTAATGGCATATGGTCTAAAGCACCCTCTCTTACAAAGGGATTTTATTTATTTTATTTTCTACCCCTCGTTAAATCCACACTCTTCTCGTATTTTAAAATAGAAAAATGCATTAATATTTCATTCTAAATGTTGATAACAAAAATTCCGAAATTTTTGTTCCTAAATATAACTGGGAATTTATGAAGGCGGGGAGCTGGCAATATAGAAGAGCAACAGACACCACGATTGTTGCAGTGAAACAATGCCAAGCATGATGGAAGATAGCGAGGGAACCAGAGTGTGGAACAACCCTCGGTTGTCATCGGTACTACAATAAAAAAAAAAAATATGAAATCGAAATAAAGGAAGAAAAAAGACTCTTAAAAAAAAATTTTAAATAACAAAGTACGAGATAATATAGAAGGAAAGAGCCTGGCATGCAAAGAAAAGAAATACTGCCAGTCCCAGCTAGGGCAGCTCGTGGTCGCCATCCACGTACCCACAAGATGTGGGCCCTCTTATAAGAAAATACAAAAGAAAAAAATTAATGTACAATAAAATTTGAGCATTTATAAAATTAGAGGCGGATCATCTTTTTCTTCTATATTAATTCTAAAATAATATACCCGGGGACCTCATCTTGAGGGTGGCATTATTAAGTATTAATACTGAACTGCGGGGTCGGCACAAAGAAGACAGATGCTTTAAAGATATGACTGAGAAAAGAATAGTCACATCGCACGGTTTGACGTCTATTGTATGAGAAGACTGGTATAAAAAGTTGGAAGAAATGCCAACCCTAGCTCGGGTAGCCAATGGTTATCCACGTACCCCCATGGTGTGGTCGGTTCTTGGATATATTTTTTTAGAATAAAAAAAAAACTTAAGATTTCTTAAAATAAAAGAGTACGCCTTTAGTTAGGCAACCAAACTAACATCCTGTCTTATAGGTATCCGTATTATTCAGGAGTAAATATTTTTTCACTCCGTATTTACGGATATATTCGAAGAAATTTTTACTATCACTTATCAAATGGAGGTTCCTGGGCAAGGAAGGATACAAGAGGGGGGGGGTTAATTCCCCCACCGAGTTTTTGAGGAAAAATATATTTTTCTTGGAAATTAAATTTTATTTTGAATATAAAATTTTAAAAATTCATACTTGAAAATTTGATTTGTATATACTGGGTATATTCTGGTAAATAAGCACAGAATACAACTTTAAATTACCGAAAGTAAAAGCCTGGAAAAAAACTCCTCTGGATCCGCCCTTGTTCCTGAATCGTCGATGGCGGACAAAAATAAAAAACTAATGGAGGATAAAAAGTTGCAAAGAGCGTGGCAAATATTTCCGAAAGATATTTCTCAATGTTTTATGTTTACTTAAATGGGAAACGGATAAAATTTCACTTGAGTGTCCGTGAATAATAAAATTTAGCGAACGTCTGTCTGTCTATTGAATGTTCAACTCCATTGAAATGCATATCAAGAGATCTCGCCCTTTAGAGAGAATCGCCAAATGAGGCCTTTTGGTCCATTTCCAGGCTCTTAGGCAAATTGCTAAATGACTCGTGATGCAATGCAACAGCTTCCGGCTGATTCAGCATCCGTCTCTTTTATTTGTCACAGTTCCGATACCTTTTTTTAGAGATTAAATTATCAAAAGCGAGCAGGCAGTGTCAAAAGTTTCTTTCTTCTTTTTCTCCCCTGTGGGTTTTTCTCTCCCCTCCCATCGAGTCTGAATCAGCGTCCCTTGAGAACTCGAGAGGTCGGAGGGAGGTACTTAACGACCCATTTGGGACCCTTAATTCCCGACAAGGTTGCCGACACGTGACTTATTCACAAATGACGAATCTCCTTCTCGTGGTTAAATAAATACGAGTGCAAACTCAGAAATAAACTAAACGATTACTAAAGTCTTTATTTAATTTATTTATATAGCAAAAGAAAATAAGTCTTCCCTCCCTGTTTGGAAATTTTACAAAAAAATCTGCTGTGTCAAGCACAGCACACAACGTTTTCTTATCCTTCGACAAAGGAAAGTTGTGTACACACCAGATTTTTTGTGTTGAGTTGCCCTTAGCACCTAAGTTCCAAACTTGACCACGCGATTCATAGAAGGCGCTGAGCTACGAATGCTTCCACATCAGTAAGTGCACTTCAAACAATTTTCAAAAAAAGTTTCACTGATATTCTTTTTAAAGAGCATCTAAAAAGTAGTTAATTTATGAATTTTAATTAAAATCGTTGAAGCAAATTTTGAGAAAATCACAAAAAACTGAAAAAGTACATCAGTAACGTACTAGTACTTTTTGGACGATTTTGTTCAAAAGTTTATTTTCATCCCTGGAGGGATGCCAGCCGCAAAGCCTGAACTGAGACCGGAATAGCAAAATAGAAGAAATATCCTTAGATCAGGTAATTGGTTACCACCAGTGAACCTCTGAATGAATATACGGTAAATAAAATATCAAAAACTTGTTAGAAAGTTGTAAGCGAAAAGGATGGTGATTTATTTCCGAAAATTTCACCCAGGAGAGAAGAGAAAGAGGCAAGGGCGGATCCAGAGGAGCTTTTCGGGGGGGGGGGGGGGTAATTTTTATTTCTGATGGGACTGATTGCACGGCACATCATAACTTTCTCTTACTTCGGTAATTTAAAGTTTTTTTTTTTTAACCCTTTTCGGCTACAGAGGCCATTTAGGGATTATTTATTTATTATAAATTTTAATATACAAAGTACCGATGGCAACCGGGGGGCGTTCCACACGCTGATTGCTCGGGGTCACCGATTCCGAACTTTCGCCGTGCTTAGCATCACTTAACTTCAACGATTGTGGTGTAATTTAAAGTTGCATTCTCTACT
>JAKCPI010005637.1:0-36444 GCA_023213315.1 Euborellia annulipes
TTTGTTTTATTAGGGATCTATTTGAAGTAAATGTGTAAAGGGTGTTCAAAGAATTATTTTCAAATATAATATATTCAAAGAAGACATTTTAAATTTGTTTTGTCTTCTTTGAATATAACACCCTCTTCAGTGGTCCAAGAATAGATCTACTCGTTTATGTGTTTGATTATTAAATTAATTATCAATCAATATATATATAAAAATAAAAAGTATTAATAAGTCACCGCCATATACATGTACAGTGAGTGTGAGACAAGTCCCACCAATGTGTTTTCTACATGTTATTATTGCATTGTTTTTATAAAAGAATATGAAAATCTTTATTGGAAATTTTCTAGGTTTGAACCATTAAAGTTTCTATTAAAAATCTGGTGTGACTGGCTCACAGCGCACAACTTTCTCTTACCTTAGGTAATCGAAATTTGTGTTCTGTGCTTGTCCACACCAGATTTTTTGTGTCGACTTGTATTTAGTTTCCGACAGTAGGGTACAATTGAATTCAAGATGTAAAAATCTGGTGTGACTGGCGCACAGCACACAACTTTCTCTTACCTTCGGTAATCGAAAGTTGTGTACTGTGCTTGTCACACCAGATTTTTTGTGTCGAAATATATTTAGTTTCCGACAGTACGGTACATTCGAATTTCAAGATGTAAAATTTATATGGAAAATATTTATAGTTTGTTACCATGGGCAACCATTTCTCCTATCTTTTCTATGGAGTACAAGGGTAAAGTGGTCTTCAGAAGATTTCAATGACAAAATGATAATATACATTTTATTGAGAATCTAAAAAATAATTGATTTTTGAATTTAAAAAAAAATCGTTGGAAGCAAATTTTGAGAAAATTGAAAAAACTGAAAAAGTGCATCTGTAAAGTACTAGTACTCTTTGGCCGATTTTGTTCAAAAGCTTCGTGTCACGTCTCAGAGGGGTGCCTAACTTAAATATAAAATTTCAACCTCCTAGCTCTTCCTTTCTTGAGATATTTTGTTCACAGACAGACAGACAGACAGACCATGTCGCGAAAACCACTTTTTTTGGATTCAGGGGACCTCAAAACGTGTATATCCATCAAAATCTCGACATCGAATTTTTGACATGAAACCAATACTTTCTCTCTCTATATATATTAACATATATATAGAGGTAAGAGAAAGTAAAATTTATAAAGTGTGGGAAAAATATTTATATTTTGTTGCCATGGCAACCATTACTCCTATCTTCTCTATGGAGTACAAGAGTAAAGTGGTCTTCAGAAGATTTCAATCACAAAATGAGAATATACATTTTATTGAGAATCTAAAAAATAACAGATTTTTGAATTAAAAAAAAAATCGTTGGAGCAAATTTAGAGAAAATCGAAAAAAACTGAAAAAGTGCATCAGTAAAGTACTAGTACTCTTTGGTCGATTTTGTTCAAAAGCTTCGTGTCACGTCCCAGGGGGTGTTTAACTTAAAAATAAAATTTCAACCTCTTTTTTCGTTCTTGAGATATTTTGTTCACAGACAGACAGACAGACCATGTCGCGAAAACCACTTTTTTGGATTCAGGGGACCTCAAAACGTGTATATCCATCAAAATCTCGACATCGAATTTTTGACATGAATCCAATACTTTCTCTCCTATATATTTCATATATAGGGTACGAGAAAGTAAAAAAAGTATAGCAGCTACCACCATTTGAATCAAGAAGAGATTGAGCTATTAAATTCCTAACTTGGAGTTTAATTGAGAACTTTTTTATAGGATACACTTTGAAAAGGATTTTTTAATATGATTTGCAAAAAAAAAAGTAAATTTTATTATTATCCATGGGCTCTTATAAATATTTAAGCTTTTTTTTTTTAAAAAACATTCACACTTTTTTCTCATTCACACTCACACTCACACACACATTCACACAGTATTTTCGGCAACTCAGGCCATTTAAGACTTTAGGCGATAACCGTTGTAAGTAATATATATATATATATATATATATATATATATATATATATATGTATATATTGGGGGTTCAGGCATTTCTATTTAAGCCATCTGGTATCCAAATGGCTTAAATAAAATCATCAGACTGCCTGGGGTCCGAACCCGTGACTAGGGCTGGACGGTAATGGATTTTCATTACCGACCTCGATAATGAAAAAAACCGGTTTTTCTCGAAAGTCGGTAAAAATTTTTTACCGCCCGCGGAACCAAAGTTTGCCGCCGCGGAACATTTTTTTTTTGCGGAACCAAAATTTTTCCCAGGCCGAAAAAATATTTTACCTTTTTTTAGAGACGCCAATTTTTTGCCGAAATATTTTTTTTTTCCCGCGCAACCAAAATTTTTCCCCGACCGGAAAAATATTTTGCCAATTTTTTGCCGAAACATTTCATTTTTTTTTTTTTTTCGCGGGACTGAAATTTTTCCTTAGAGAGCCAATTTTTTATTTTTTGCCGAAACATTTTTTTCTTTCGCGGGACCAAAATTTTTCCCCGACCGGAAAAATATTTTGCCAATTTTTTGCCGAAACATTTCATTTTTACTTTCTCGTATAGAGAAAGTTATGTAATCGTAAAAAAATTCGACTTCGAGATTTTGATGTTTCTCCACGTTTTAGACCTCCCTGAGTCCAAAAAAACCATTTTTGGCATTATGTCTGTGTGTGTGTGTGTGTGTGTGTGTGTGTGTAAACACGATTGCTTAAAAACCAAAGCAGCTAGATCGATGAAATTTGGTATATGCTCCTTACACTAAAATTGTAGATTTCTATCAACTTTTGGAGTAAATACGTCACTTGGAAGTAGTACTTTACTTAAAAAGTTTTTTCAAAAATTTTGAAATTTTCAATTTTTTTGTTATATTATGATAAAATACTCTATTTTAAAAAGTTTTTATTCTTTGACATTTTTTCGAAAACTGAATAGTTTTTGAAATAATCACAGAAGAAAAAGAAAATTTTCGTTAATTTTGATAAAAAATCAAAACAAAATCATACAGGTGTCATTAAAAAAAGGGTAAATATAAACAAATGAATTTGTTGACGTATTTACTCCAAAAGTTGATAGAAATCTACAATTTTAGTGTAAGGAGCATATACCAAATTTCATCGATCTAGCTGCTTTGGTTTTTAAGCAATCGTGTTTACACACACACCCAGACGTAATTCCAAAAGAATATACGAGAAAGTCTCGGGGAAGTCAATCCCCATATTTTTTTTTTTTTCGCGGGACTGAAATTTTTCCTTAGAGAGCCAATTTTTTATTTTTTGCCGAAACATTTTTTTCCCCCGCGGAACCAAAATTTTTCCCCGGCCGGAAAAATATTTTACCTTTTTTTTAGAGACGCCAATTTTTTTGCCGCCGCGGAACCACAATTTGGTTTGCCGCCGCGGAGCATTTTTTTTCTCGCCGAACCAAAATTTTTTACCGCCCGAAAAAATAGGTTTTTACCGACTTTCGAAAAAAAAAACCGGTTTTTATCGAATTAGAGGTTCGTTACCGCGTTTTCGGTAAAAAATTTTTACCGGTTTTTACCGGTAAACCGGTTTACCGTCCAGCCCTACCCGCGACTTTCGGTATACGAGATAGGCACGCTACCTTCTACGCCAAACCCGGGGGCAATATTTAAGCTTAAAGTTTCTGAATTATTCTTTATGAATGTGAATAAGAAGAGAAATTTTAATGTTAATAAAAAATGTGAGTGTTAAAAAATCCTCTTGATTTAAAAAATACAAAAAAATATTTGGCGTGAGTGATAGCACACAACTTACGATTTTTGCACACAGGGTTTGAAGGTTTTCAAAAAACTGTTTTTGCTTAAAAAAATAAGTTTATTTTGATTTATAGTTGGACGAAAGTTGATGAGTAGCAGGATGAAGAAAGAAAAGCAGCTAGCATTTATTTAATTTATTTCAGGCCCATTAGGCTAACGTTTCGGTCTCGGTCGAGACCATCTTCAGGAGGCTCTAAATATGAAATAAATATTATAAACACAATTACACAATTATTAACCTATAAGTTACTATTTAAGTATATAAAACTAAATGAATATACACAGGTTTAAACAATTGAGTCTATTATTGGAAGAGTAACAGTCGTATGTTGCGTTAAAAAGACGACAGATATCACTACTTCACGCCTTTCTTCATCAGGACTAATGTGGTTATTCAGGGGCGTATTTATGGGGGGGGGGCCGAGGGGGCCCGGGCCCCCCCCGAAATTTCCCAAACACATATACATATATAGGAATATACAGACATCAGCGCAACAAATTTTTCCGCAGGATGGACAACTTTGGTTCCGCAATAGAAAAAATGTTCCGCAAAAAATTTCGTGTGAAAATAAATATAGTTTCTTAAAAAAAAATTTTCCGCAGAAAAATTTTTGAGTTCGGCCCCCCCGAAAAAAATTTCTATATACGCCCCTGTGGTTATTAATAAATTATCACTCTTCCTGACGAAATCTTATGAGAATTAAATGGACAGTCCAAATTCGTCTGCTGGTTGGTAGAAAGGCAATTACAAAGCGAGTTCTCAATACAATGATAATATAATGTTGTTTTTTTTAGTAAGTCAATGAATACAAGTAGTTTGAGATTTGAGAAAAATAATACAATTAGAAGAGAAGGACGGAAATCCTCCTGGGAAAACAGCAGCTAGGTGAAATAAAAAACTTTATATTCTGTCGCCGATGTTTCGAGGACAAGTCGCACTCATCTTCAGGGCACGCAAAATTGTCAAAAATAAGTACAGATGGTGTGGTACATCATATTATTATCATTGTTGTACCACACTACCTGTAATTTTTTTTTTTTTATCTTAGAAGAATGGCAGGAGGTATTTATTTTTGACATTTCTACCTGCCCTGAAGATGAGTGCGACTTGCTCTCGAAACGTCGGCGACAGAATATAACGTTTTTTATTTCACCTAGCTGCTGTTTTCCCAGGAGGATTCCCGTCCTTCTCTTCTAATTTGATTTGTAATATATTCTGGTTTCATCTTTAAATTAACTAAAGTAAGAGAAAGTTGTGATGCTGTGCGACCAGTCACACCAGATTACCCCCCTGAAAAACACACGTATTCTTTTATTTTTGATTTAAATTGCTTTTAGAGGTCTGCCTAACATCAAAAGGTTTAGCCTATCGACACGAGAGGCGCCACTAATCAAGAACGCCTTGTAGTTAGGCAAAATATTCCCAGGGCTTATTTTTTAAATGCCTATTTATTAGGGAATATTCTGTGGATGAGCAAAAGGTTTAGCCTATCGACACGAGAGGCGCCACTAATCAAGAACGCCTTGTAGTTAGGCAAAATATTCCCAGGGCTTATTTTTTAAATGCCTATTTATTAGGGAATATTCTGTGGATGAGCAAAAGGTTTAGCCTATCGACACAAGAGGCGCCACTAATCAAGAACGCCTTGTAAGTTAGGCAAAATATTCCCAGGGCTTATTTTTTAAATGCCTATTTATTAGGGAATATTCTGTGGATGAGCAAAAGGTTTAGCCTATCGACACGAGAGGCGCCACTAATCAAGAACGCCTTGTAGTTAGGCAAAATATTCCCAGGGCTTATTTTTTAAATGCCTATTTATTAGGGAATATTCTGTGGATGAGCAAAAGGTTTAGCCTATCGACACGAGAGGCGCCACTAATCAAGAACGCCTTGTAGTTAGGCAAAATATTCCCAGGGCTTATTTTTTAAATGCCTATTTATTAGGGAATATTCTGTGGATGAGCAAAAGGTTTAGCCTATCGACACGAGAGGCGCCACTAATCAAGAACGCCTTGTAGTTAGGCAAAATATTCCCAGGGCTTATTTTTTAAATGCCTATTTATTAGGGAATATTCTGTGGATGAGAGGACATTGAATCCCGTTGATGTATCAATAATAGATTTTATGCTAAAATTGAGTTTATTTTAATTTGGAGTTATTAGTTTTTAATCATTGAAAATTTTTAATCAAACTATACTTCTATTCAAATATTTAATTTTGACTAAGAGCTTTGTCAGGTAATCTTTAAAATTAATTTAAAACCATTTATTTATTTAATAGGTAGTTTCCTTTTGGGAATTTTACAACTCCTCAAGAGGAAACACCCTCTCTGAAATATTGTATTAAATAATATATAGCTACTATTATTCCATTCATTGCCCAAAGTCCTTTTAATACTACATCTTCATAAAATTCAGACTAATGTAGGTTTATAGTTATGGATGTTTTAGTTTTAAGGGATAAGTTGAGCCCTTGTAGGATAGGTGGCCTCTCTCTTTAATGCAAATTAACATCCAGCCATCCAGCAAAACAAAGTCTTCCCTCTCATAAGTCGTTATGGCATCTGACCTAGAAAGACTTCGATTATAATTCGTCTCTAAATCTGCCTTAATTTTCTTAAGTGTATGAATCTCCTTTATTTTTGCTTGCTTAATAGGGACGCCTATCACATCACCCCCAAGAGCATCTTTTTCTCGCTTCAAGCAAGTTTAATTTTATTTTTATCAAATTGAGAGACAAAAGAACATCAGTAAAGTACTGGTATGTTTTGACCTCGCAGAAACATCGGCTGCCCAATTTCAAAACACAGAGACAAACTTTTCAAAATCGATTTTTTAGTATTTTTAGTCTTGTGAACATAATTTAATTCAAATTTCTCTAAATTTCATTTTTTTTTCTTATAGATATTAATTTCGATAAACCTAGTAGGTGCATTTTTTTTAATTTGACAATTTTAAAACAAAGTAAGGTTTTAATTATTTAATTTTAAGGGGGTTCACGAGTGACGTCTAAACGTACTTAAAAAAAAAAAAAAAAACATGACTATTATAAGGAATTTTTCAATGCGGTTTTTTTTTAATGAATTAAATTCAAAAGAGATTATTGGGACATCGAGCTACAATCTTTTTAATGACTTCTTAAAAAATTATCATAATTAATTTTTTTGTTATTAAGCAAATACAAAAAAATAAAAAACAATCTGTCCCAATAATCTTTAATTTTTTTTTTTAAATTTATTGTTATTATTAATCCCATATATAAGAAATTTTTTAAATAAGCTTAGATGATTTATTTAAAGATCAACTGTCAAATTAGTTCAGCATTCTTGCAATAGATGGCAGGCTAGTCTAACAGCCGATATAGTATTAGCCTATATTTATATATTTTTATGCTTTTATAAAAGATACATAATATATAATAACATTTATAAAGTATTTATTGTTAAAAGATCAATGAAAATCAACCGAATGCATTAAATATTATTAGCTACCATTCTGACATCTCTTGGCAAATTTTTGAATTACTTGATATTTGGGCATACTTTTTATGACACACAACGCCATCTTAGCGGGAAAAACATGCGTAACACCTTCGCTCCCGTTCCCCCCCCTTAATAGGCGTTATTTAATGAATTTTCAATTTAATATAATATTACATAATATATCATATATCCATATATAAATATAATAATTAGAAAAGGGTAAGAGATTACCTTAAATTTCATTTCTTGCACCACCCTTGATATACAATTGTTCAGAAAATGATCCGCCAATTAGCATTCGACTTTTGTTCAAATAAAAAAAGGCGTCACCTGTCAAAGACAGACTAAGAAATTAAACACCCCACAGATACGTAATTTTAATAATCAAATTTATTAGAATTGCTTTTCTTATATTATAACTTATAATAAAAAGAGAGCTTAAGAAGAAGGGATCATTTCGAAGAAAATAAATAAACAAGCTCAGTTGTTGGCGGCGTTGTTTATTTGAATAGGGAACCAATTCACGTTAAGGAAAAACGGAGATCCGGATCAGAGGAGCGATGCACGCATAAAAGCCACCTGCTGCATGCATCCCCCCTCCCTCTCTCCATCGAACAAAAATAAATAATATTATCAATAAAAGAAAATAAATTCTCTTTTTACTTTCTCTTACCTATGTATATATGTAATATATATATATAGAGAGAAAGTATTGGATTCATGTCAAAAATTCGATGTCGAGATTTTGATGGATCTTTACGTTTTGAGGTCCCCTGAATCCAAAAAAGTGGTTTTCGCGACATGGTCTGTCTGTGTGTGGGTGTGTGTGTGGGTGTGTGTGTGGGTGTGTGTGTGTGTGTGTGTGTGGGTGTGTGTTCAATTTTAAGCATGAAGGAATTGAGCTATGAGGCTGAAATTTTATATTTAAGATAAACACCCCCCGGGACCGGAAAAATAAGCTTTTAATCAAAATCGGCCAAAGATTACTAGTACTTTACTGATGTACTTTTTCAGTTTTTTTCGATTTTCTCAAAATTTGCTCCAACGATTTTTTTTTAAATTCAAAAATCAATTGTTTTTTAGATGCTCTTTAAAATGTATATTCTCATTTTGCGATTGAAATCTTCTGAAGACCACTTTACTCTTGTATTTCATAGGAAAGATAGTAGAAATGGTTGCCATGGTAACAAAATATAAATATTTTCCCATACTTATAAATTTTACATCTGAATTCAAATGTTCCGTACTGTCGGGAACTAAATATATGTCGACACAAAAAATCTGGTGTGACAAGCACAGTACACAACTTTCGATTACCGAAGGTAAGAGAAAGTTGTGTGCTGTGCGCCAGTCACACCAGATTTTTTCTTTTTTATTTCCTGGCCTCCTCTTTTCATTCACCGTTGCACACAAAAATTAATAATTAATTCCCAGGTGAAATTAAGAAAATACTCTTAAAACACAATTGTATAGCTGTGATGTATTATTAATAGGAGAGAATTGAGAAAATGCAGTTATAGTTTTTGCTTTCTCTTACCTATGTATATATGTAATATATATATAGAGAGAAAGTATTGGATTCATGTCAAAAATTCGATGTCGAGATTTTGATGGATCTTCACGTTTTGAGGTCCCCTGAATCCAAAAAAGTGGTTTTCGCGACATGGTCTGTCTGTGTGTGTGTGTGTCTGTCTGTGTGTCTGTGTGTCTGTGAACAAAATATCTCAAGAACGAAAAGAGCTAGGAAGTTGAAATTTTATATTTAAGTTAGGCACCCCCATGGGACGTGACACGAAGCTTTTGAACAAAATCGACCAAAAAGTACTAGCACTTTACTGATTCACTTTTTCAGTTTTTTTCGATTTTCTCAAAATTTGCTCCAACGATTTTTTTTTAAATTCAAAAATCAATTATTTTTTAGATTCTCTATAAAATGTATATTCTCATTTTGCGATTGAAATCTTCTGAAGACCACTTTACTCTTGTACTCCATAGAAAAGATAGGAGAAATGGTTGCCATGGTATCAAAATATAAATATTTTCCCATACTTATAAATTTTACATCTTGAATTCAATTGTACCCTATGGTCGGAAACTAAATACATGTCGACACAAAAAATCTGGAGAAACAAGCACAGTACACAACTTTCGATTACCGAAGGTAAGAGAAAGTTGTGTGCTGTGCGCCAGTCACACCAGATTTTTTTCTTTATATATTTATTCAATTTATACATCTGACGTTTCGGTTCCTTGTTTGAACCATCTTCAGAGCTGACAAAAAGTCTTTCTGAATGTAACATAGATTTGTGTGTCATGGATTTTATATATTGTCTGAACCATACTCTTATTCTTTATAATAAATATATAAGTAAATGAACGGTAGATTAATACTTGGACGATGTGGTAGTTGGAATTTTTGAAGTACAAAACAATTAGAGAAAGTTATCATGATCTTATTATTTTTATTATCATTTTTTAAGAGATATTTTACTGTTTCTGACTATTAATTACAAATAGGTATTTAGGAGGGGAAAGAAGAAAGAATTTTGATTTTTGTCTTCATTGTTTTAATAATAATGACTAGGGCTCGGATTTCGCCCTATTTGCCTTTTTTTTAATTTATGGCTTGAAATTTAGGCCAATATGATATGTATACGTTTCATGAAATTCTAAATAAAAGAAGAGGCATTTGTTAGTGCCTATAATGCCTATTTTGGCAGATTCTGGGTTTTAGTGCCTATTTCATCTATAAATGCCTTTTTTAGTGCCTATTTTAAGTTCAAATAGCCAATTTCAATTTTTTACGAGCTATACATAGCCTAAATTTAAAATTTTTTTGAATTATCAAGAAAATATTTCAAGGGGGGTAAAGGGGGTAATTACCCCTCCCATCCTGAGATTTGAAAAAAAAATACTTTAAAAAAAATTAGGTGTTAGCTGTGTCTTCTACACAGCCGGTGGCTTTTTAACGTGACAACGTCTTTTGCTTGATTTCAAAAAATTTTTTTTCACTTACATATATTGAAATATAAAGAGAGAAAGTATTGTTTTTATTTTTTTTTTTTACTAGTAGTTTGTTTTCATAAATAAACATGTTCAAACATTTTCATTGAAACGATATATGACAGGTGTGGCCAAACTTTTATCCATTTCGGGCGACATATGCTTAAAAATGAGGTTTTTCGAAAAAAAAAATTAATTTTGGATTTAAGTACTCGGGATTTTTTTATTTATTCTATTAGAGGTTTTCTTTCTGCACCAAATGACATCCCATTTAGTCTGATCTGATTAGCCGTTCGGAATCTACAGGGGTTTAAAATTTCGAAAAACGAAATCCCGCCGAGTGGTCTCATGCGGTAAAATGACGTCATATCAAAAAAAAAGAAAAAAAGCCCTGGGGGTATTGAACCACTCTTTCTAAAACTATATTTAGATTTAATGTAGCTTTTATGGTCAAGTAGCTAGGCGTTGCACAATTAGGGCTATTTTTCGATATTTATTTGCCTAAAAAATGAGGTTTTTCGAGAAAAAAACCAATTTTGGAGTTAATTACTCGGGATTTTTTTATTTATTCTATTAGAGGTTATCTTTCTGCACCAAATGACATCTCATTTAGTCTGATCTGATTAGCCGTTCGGAATCTACAGGGGTTTAAATTTTCGAAAAACGAAATCCCGCCCAGTGCTCTCATGCGGTAAAATGACGTCATATCAAAAAAAAGAAAAAAAGCCCTGGGGTATTGAACCACTCTTTCTAAAACTATATTTAGATTTAATGTAGCTTTTATGGTCAAGTAGCTAGGCGTTGCACAATTAGGGCTATTTTTCGATATTTTTTTGCCTAAAAAATGAGGTTTTTCGAGAAAAAAACCAATTTTGGAGTTAATTACTCGGGATTTTTTTATTTATTCTATTAGAGGTTTTCTTTCTGCACCAAATGACATCCCATGTAGTCTGATCTGATTAGCCGTTCAGAATCTACAGGGGTTTAAACTTTCAAATTAGAATTTACCGCAGCGCGGTAAAATAAAATGACAGGGAAAAAATAAATGGTGAAATTTTTAGCTGAAAAGTCATTCTTTCTAACGGTATATTTCTCATAATTATACCTCTAAAGGAGGAGTTATTCAAGCTAATAAACTTTTTCGTGCATGCCCCTCTAACATGCCACTATAGACACATGATTTGTAAGACGTTGTCACGTCAAAAAAAATTTATTTTTAATGTAAAATTTTAAAAATTAGTACTTAAAAATTTGATTTGTATTTATATTCTGGCAAACAAGTACAGAATTACCGAAATTAAGAAAAAATAGTGTGCTGTGCGACCAGTCACACCAAATTATCAAAAATAAGACATCAATTTTTTAAATTTTTTTATATTATTTCTTAAATAATACCTTTTAAGTGCCTATTTTTACAATAAACGCCTTTTTAAGTGCCTATTTTAATAATTTTTAGTGCTTAGTTGCCTGCCTATTTTCAAGATTTTTAGTGCCTATAAATCCGAGCCCTAATAATGACAAATAAATAGTATTATTACGACGAATCATCGAGGCGAATCTTTATTATAGATATACCCGTATAAAGTGAGAGGTATGACTAAAAAATTTTAAATTTTAATTTATTTATATCAAAGAAAAACATCTTACTGTAACTATTATGGTTATATAATGTAAAGTGATTCATCTTGGATAATTTTGCAATTTTTTACAGTTATGGCTCTGATGAAGGCGAATGGCCGAAACAGGCGTTTCTTGCGCAAAAACTTGTGAGCCAAATGCTCTGATAATAAAAAAAAAGTAATAATAAGATCATGATAATTTTCTGAAATTGTTTTGTACTTCAAAAATTCCAACTACCACATCGTCCAAGTATTAATCTACCGTTCATTTACTTATAGAACACTGGACTACACTAACAATTGTAAGATTGTTTTAATAATAAATATATAAGTAAATGAACGGTAGATTAATACTATTAGTCTAGGCCTAATACTATTAACCTTATATTAATATAATAAATATATTACACCAGATATACCTACCTGGTCATCACATGCATGTGTATATACCTAGTATTTATTTATTAAAACGATTTTAGTGTAGTCCAGTGTTCTATAAGTAAATGAACGGTAGATTAATACTTGTTATATGGACCCTGTTACGCATTAGTGTGTCAAGCGCCAGCTACCGAGATTTGAGAAAATTAACATTAAAGTTTTTTGTTTTGATTGGATTATATATAATTTTTTTTTGTCAATTATGCAAGTAATATTAAATATAAATTTTTTTAGGACATATTTCATAAAAAAATACTATTAATTATAGCATTTGAAACAATATTCCGTATTTAACTCAATTTTTAATTTTTTTTGGCGCTTGACCCACTAATGCATAACAGGGTCCATATAATAGATGAGTTTTTAAAAATCTTGCATTTTTTTAATTAATATTTTCTTTCTCTTATTATTTTTACATAGAAACGATTTAAATTTCGATTAAATCTTTTATAGCTTGTCGCTTTGCGATTAATTGTCCATAAGAGCAGCCGTTCCGTTTTTGAAGAGAACCCCTCTGGGGTCGCAAAGATAAGACCTTGTCTGGTTGGTTGGCTACCCCTCCAATATATACATATCTCCATCCATATTCTAATAAAGATAACTTTTATGTGTCGATTTCGATATACTGTACATTTGGTCCCGAAACGACCAGCCATCGGCGACGTCGTCTCTCGATTTTTCAATTATATTACAAAAAATATGGCACAAAAAAAAAATCAAAGACGACGACGACGACGGCATCGATACAAAAGATTAAACTTTTACTGGTGTCAATAAATAATGATTTTTGAATTTGCATATTCAACATCTTTAAACGTAAAAGAAAAAAAAAGAGATCGTATGCCGGAATAATGCCACCCACCGTCGTAATCGCTAAATGATGATTTGTATCTTACAAGTTAAACAAAATACATATATATAGCTATATAATCAAATTAATCCTCACTTAAATGTATTTGATTTTCTTAATAAAAAATCTGGTGTGACTGGTGCACTGTTCTGTGCTTGTCATACCAGATTTTTTGTGTCGACATGTATTTAGTTTCCGACAGTTCGGTACATTCGATTTTCAAGGTGTAAATTTATAAGTATGGGAAAATATTTATATTTTGTTACCATGGCAACCATTTCTCCTATCTTTTCTATGGAGTACAAGAGTAAAGTGGTCTTCAGAAGATTTCAATCACAAAATGAGAATATACATTTTAAAGAGCATCTAAAAAATGATTTGATTGATGAATTGATTTATGAATTAAAAAAAAAATCGTTGCAGTCAATTTAGAGAAAATCGAAAAAAAAACTGAAAAAGTGCATAAATAAAGTACTGGTACTCTTTAATCGATTTTGTTCAAAAGCTTCGTGTCACGTCCCAGGGGGGTGCCTAACTTAAATATAAAATTTCAACCTCCTAGCTCTTTTCGATCTTGAGATATTTTGTCCACAGACAGACCATGTCGCGAAAACCACTTTTTTGGATTCAGGGGATCTCAAAACGTGAAGATCCATCAAGATCTCGACATCGAATTTTTGACATGAATCCAATACTTTCTCTCTCTTTATATTAACATATATATAGAGGTAAGGGAAAGTAAAAATATGATGTTTCTGGTCGCACGTGACTTTTTGTGACGACATATATTTAGTTTCTGACAGTACGGTACATTTGATTTCAAGATGTAAAAATTATAGACTTGGGAAAGTATTTATATTTTGTTACCAAGGCAACCATTTCTCCTAGCTTTTCTATGGAGTACAAGAGTAAAGTGTGCTTCATAAGATTTCAAGGGAAAAATTTTAAAGAGCATGTAAAAAATAATTGATTTTTGAATTTTAACCAAAATCGTTGCGAATTTTGAGAAAATCAAAAAAAAAAAAAAAAACTGAAAAAGTACATCAGTAAAGTGCTATTCAACCTCCTAGCTCATTTCCTTGCTTAAAAAGGTCCACTCACACAAACACACAGAGACAGACAGACCAATTTGCGGGACTCTCTTTTTTGGACTCAGGGGACCTCCTAACATGTATTTCCATCAAAACCTGGATATCGAATTTTTTGACATGAATCCAATCCTTTCTCATTATAATTTAATATAAAATATATATTATATATTTCATATATAGGGCAAGAGAAAGTAAAAATATTTAGCATCCATTTTTTCTGTTTATATTTTATCAAAGTGTTGTTTTTTAACCCTTTTCGGCTACTGAGTCTATTTAAGGGTATAACTTTATTATATAAACTAGCTGCCCGCCTTCAGCGGCAGACAGACGGACACTCCGCTAAGATGTATATAGGTATTAATATACATTCTGCCGATGGCTATCGGGGGATGTTCCACACGCTGATTTCTCGGGGTCACTATTCCCGAGCTTTCGCCCCGTGCTTGGCATTGATTAACTGCAACGATGGTGGTGAATGTTGCTATCCTCCGTTGCTATAAGTAAAACAGCCAATTGTGTAAAAGTCAGATCGGTGCTGACGTCACTGCCTTCGTCAATTTCTATATCAGTTTCAAAATATTAATTTTATTTTTTAACCATCTACAAAGCTGTGGGTTACAGCAATTAAATTCAATTAATTTTTTTAGTTTCAATTGCACCCGATAGATGGCAGAGTGGACATAAGGCGTTTCAAAGAGACTGACTTGTCGCTGCTTTAATATATAAATCTAGAATGAAATGGTTTTCTTTTAATGGACTTATATACAAATTTTTTAAAGCAAAACTTTAATAAAGAAACAATTTTATTTCACACGAATTTTTTTGCCGAACAAGTTTTCTTTTGTGGAACCAAAGTTTTCCAACCTGCTAGAGATGGGCAAAATCGTTCTTTTGGAAGAACGGGTCGTTCGCCGTTCGATCTCTGAAACGACCCGTTCATCCTTCTTTTTCACTATCTCTGCCCCCCTCCCCCCACCCCCGTCTCATTAAGGACGAAGGTTTGCCCCCGGGTTTGGCGTAGTAGGTAGCGTGCCTACTTCCTATACCAAACGTCGCGGGTTCGGACCCAGGCAGTCCGATGATTTTATTTAAGCCATTTGGATACCAGATGGCTTAAATAGAAATGCCTGACCCCACAATATATATTATACTTACAACGGTTATCGTCAAAGTCTTAAATGGCCAAGTTGCCGAAAAGACTGTGTGAATGTTTTTTTTATAAAAAAAAAAGTACGAAGGTTTTTTACTTTCTCTTACCTCTATATATATGTAACATATATATAGAGAGAAAGTATTGGATTCATGTCAAAAATTCGATGTCGAGATTTTGATGGAAATACACGTTTTGAGGTCCCCTGAATCCAAAGTGGTTTTCGCGACATGGTCTGTCTGTCTGTCTGTGTCTGTGTGTGTGTTCAATTTTAAGCATGAAGGAATTGAGCTAGGAAGTTGAAATTTTATATTTAAGTTAAACACTCTCCGGGACCGAGAAAATAAGCTTTTAATCAAAATCGGCCAAAAAGTACTAGTACTTTACTGATGTACTTTTTCAGTATTTTTCGATTTTCTCAAAATTCACTCTAACGATTTTGATTATTTATTTATTTATTTATTTATATGTACAAATTCTCTTAACAGATTTAATGCTCCATTTACAAAGAGAATAAGAGAGGAATGGAAGGAGATGCAGGGATCCTGCGCCTCATCCTTGAGCAATGGCCCTAACGAAAACATTTCTATTTTTTTCAAAAAAGTCCACACCGACCTCATTAGCGACCTCGTTGCCGAGTCTCAGAATTGTTGAGATCGGCGAACGGACTCCCAAATTCGTTCGTGAATAATTCACACTAAAAAGAGGACCATCCCTCCGCGAATATCAGGCACAACTAATTAAAATTCAAAAATCAATTATTTTTTAGATGCTCTTTCAAATGTATATTCGCGTTTTGCCCTCAAAATTGTTTGGAGCACACTTTACTCTTGTGCTTCATAGGAAAGATAGGAGAAATGGTTGCCATGGTAACAAAATAAATATTTTTCCATGTTTATAAATTTGACATCTTAAATTCTAATATATTGGCGAAAACTAAATACATGTCGACACAAAAAATCTGGTGTGACAAGCACAGTACACAACTTTCGATTACCGAAGGTAAGAGAAAGTTGTGTGCTGTGCGCCAGTCACACCAGATTTTTTTTAACATTTACACTTTTTTCTCATTTCCACAGTCTTTTTCGGCAACTTTGGCTATATAAGACTTGACTATAACCGTTATTTATGAATCTATCTATATTGGGGTCTAGGCATTTCTATTTAAACCATTTGGTATCCAAATGGCTTAAATAAAATCATCGGACTGCCTGTGGTCCGAACCCGCGGCGTTCGGTATACGACGCTAACCCCTATACCAAGCCCCGAGGACAAAGCTATTTTAACAAAAATGTAAAAAAATAAATAAACAAGGCTTGTGTTCCTAATTTCAGCTCTTTGTTTAGCCTTATACCGAACTTTGCTAACTAACTAACTTATGGGCTCTTATTTAATCATATGATTAGCTTAACTAGATGTTTAAAGACTCGAAATCATAGTCATCTGGCTTATCCGAGGGATAGCTAGTTATTTAGATGTGATGCGGCCCTTAAATTCTAGTTAGGTAATTGACAATGTGTGATGCAACTTGGCCTAAGATGGAAATTAATTAATATAATAACAAATGAAATGTTTTTCTGCCTTTATTCTTTTAATCTCTCTAAAAAGAAGCTCAATAGTTTGAGTTATTTAGAAAATTAAAAAAAAATAACGTAAAAAACAGTTGGATATTGGATAAAATGGACGAAATAACCAAAGAAGAATTTTCTTTGAGTAAAGAAAAAAAAAAAAAGAAAGACAAGACAAAGAGCCTCCGCACCAGGCGATTATGCAAAAATACTTGCAAGGGAAAAAGAAATAGATTATTATCTTCCCCATCTCTTTTTCCTTTTTTTTTCCTCTTTGTATAATAACATGTTTGTAGAAGAATTGGTAAAAGGAGAGGGGCCTGGGCATGTAGAAAAAGGGAAAATATGTTTAGGATGGTTTAAAGCATGAGCTCTTTACTTGTTTTTTTTTCTTTTTTAGCGATCAAAAGAAGAATAGAGAATATTCACTTTTTCGATAATTGCAAATATGCTTTTTGATTGTGAGTTAAATGACTTTAATCCTTATATTTTTAAGGTATAGGCTAATAGTGAAATTACTTATATTTCTACACTAATGATATTGGACTGGAAATAACAACACTCGAAGAATTTCTAAAAGAAGCAACCAGAGAATTTGTCGAGCACACGAAAACGGCCTAAATAGTTGCACTGTAAAAATAATTTTGTTGATTTTGCAATTGTGTAGGAAGCAAATTACAATTAAACAAAAACATACTAAATTTAGTAAGTCTTTGCAAAAACCATTTACAAATGTATTGTAATTTTCGAAAGTCGTTTGAAAATTAGAGTGCAATTGAGTGGTAATTTTAGAATTCCCACACTTCATTCGAAAAAAATACAATTTTTAACGAAAATTACTATACAATGTATGTAAAATTACAATCGAACGATTTTGATTAAAATTCAAAAATAAATAATTTTTTGGTGCTCTTAAAATGTATATTCTCATTTTGCCATTGAAATATTTTGAAGCACAATTTACTCTTGTACTTCATAGAGAAGATAGGAGAAATGGTTGCCATGGTAACAAAATATAAATATTTTCCCATGTTTATAAATTTTACATCTTGAATTTTAATATATTGGCGGAAACTAAATATATCTCAACACAGAAAATCCGGAGTGACAAGCACAAAACACAACTTTCGATTACCGAAGGTAAGAGAAAGTTGTGTGCTGTGCGACCAGTCACACCATATTTTTTGAAATAGTGTGAGATCTATTGATATTGGATATTGAAATAATTAATACGGCCATAAAATAGTAAAAAATAAATATTATACGTTTTTTACTATTATTTATTTGTCTCTCCCATCCAAGAGAGAGCATTATTTATTGTTACTTAACAACAAGTGAAATCATTCTCTTTGGGGCTAATGAATCACTTTATTTAGACGATAGATTTGCAATGGGGAATGTTTTTAGAAAGGATTTAATAGTTATTTCCAAGAATAGCAGCATCTCTCGCCGGCCGACGACAATGCCTGGTGGGGGGGGGTGCAGGCTCCACTTCCCTCGTCTCGCCGTTTCTTAAGCTCGAATTAATATACGTTATAAAAAATAAAAACTCTGCAATTGCGTACAACTCGCAAACTACCGCCCCAAACAAAAAAAATCTGGTGTGACTGGCGCACAGCACACAACTTTCTCTTACCTTCGGTAATCGAAAGTTGTGTTCTGTGCTTGTCACACCATATTTTTTGTGTCGAAATATATTTAGTTTCCGCCAATATATTAGAAATTTAAGATGTCAAAATTATAAACATGGGAAAATATTTATATTTTATTACCATGGCAACCATTTCTCCTATCTTCCCTATGAAATACAAGAGTAAAGTGTGCTTCAAACAATTTTGAGGGCAAAACGAGAATATACATTTTAAAGAGAATCTAAAAAATAATTGATTTTTGAATTTAAAAAAAAATCGTTGGAGCGAATTTTGAGAAAATCGAAAAAAACTGAAAAAGTACATCAGTAAAGTACTAGTACTCTTTGGCCGATTTTGATTAAAAGCTTATTTTTCCGGTCCAGGAGGGTGTTTAACTTAAATATAAAATTTCAGCCTCATAGCTCAATTCCTTCATGCTTAAAATTGAACACAGACACACCCACACACCCACCCACACACACACACACACACACACACACACACAGACAGACCATGTCGCGAAAATCACTTTTTTGGATTCAGGGGACCTCAAAACGTGAAGATCCATCAAAATCTCGACATCGAATTTTTTGACATGAATCCAATACTTTCTCTCTATATATATATTACATATATACATAGGTAAGAGAAGTAAAAATGCTTTTATTTAAATTTAATTAAAAAGAGAGAAAGAATTTAATTGTTCTCGTTAAAATTGTTGAATATTTATGACTTCAAATAAAAGCGTGGGGCGCTTCGAAGTGATTCCGAGGCTCTGAAAATATACAATTCCTTAAGCTATCAATGTGCGCTCCACGCTGTTATTTTAAGTCATAATTATTCAACAATTTAACAAGAACAATTAAATTATTTCTCTCTTTTAGTTAAATTTAAATAAAAGCATTTTTTTTTTTAAGTTTTTTTAATATATTTTTTACAACTTTTTTTTTTATAGAAGCCACATCAATGAATTTTTTTCATGAAACAACAACAACAACAAATGAACAGAAAAAAAGCGTGCAATTTCATCCCTTGGTTAGTTTAGTAGATGTGATCGGGTCATAAGGGCAGATGTCATTCATAATAAGGTGTTTCAATTGCAAGAACAATCAGTCGGATTAATCTCTCTAACTCGAATTCCATCAATCGAGATGAATTGTTCGTGATTTGCTAGCTTTGTGCTTTGTTTATGTTTGTAAATTTAACGAGAGTCCAATTTGCTTTTGATAAATCTGATACTGGTATTATCTTCAAGTACCTACGTATTATTAGATACTGTTATTGTTCTATTATCTTTAATTACCTTAAATCAAATCAAAATTGTTTGTCTCGAAATATTGTGGGAGATTTTGTTGAGGCAGAGTGAAAAAAAAAAAAAAAAAAACATTAGCCGTGGCAGGCTGAAGTTTCTAAGCCATCCTCAGAGCTGTGTATATTTTTTATTTTAACCAGAAAATAAAAAAACATACACACTTCCTATGTATTAAAATTATATTACAATATTACTACACCAACAATATTTAATGAAAATTGTACAGGCGGAACCACAAGTACCTGATGTGCCCGAGAGTGGAGTCTTGAGCTTAGGCAACCAAAATGCTTAGCAGACCGCCTTCCACTTTAACCATCTACAAAGATGTGAGTTACAGCAATTCAATTAATTTTTTGTTTCATTTGTGCCCGATAGATGGCAGAGTGGACATAAGGCGTTCCAAAGAGACTGACTTGTCGCTGCTTTATTATATAAATCTAGAATGAAATGTTTCTTTTTAGAGAAATTATAAAATTACAAAAAATTTTGAGTTTTTCTTATTTTAAATGATATAACTTAATATTTACTTTTATTCAAAAAAAAAACCTTAAGGTTGTTCGGATAGTACATCGTAAGTCATTGTTGTGGCCAATGGGAATTTTGCATCCACTGGGTGGAAGTTTATACTGCCTACGGCAAGTAAGGTATCCGTCACAACTATCTATATAGTGAAGCTGAGACCTATTTGTATCTAATAAATAAGTCCCCACCTTCTTGAGGAATTAAATAAAAACTATAATAAATAATAAACAAATGTCTGAAAAAAGATAAAATTAAAAACGGGGTCACCAATTAAAACAAAGTTTTAACAAAAGAAAAATAACAACGATTTATTGGGGTGTCATTATGGGGCACACAAAGGGGGGTGTCTCTCCAAATAGCACTTTCCAACACAACTAAAGTACAAATAAATAGGGAAACTTAGGTGTAAAAATATGAAAATGAAACAAAATAATAGAGCACATGCAAAAATAAAATAATAAAATATTATAAACAAAAAGTAAAAGTGAAAATAGATTATTTGGAATTCCAAAATTAAATTAAATTAAATTATTCAAATTAATTAAATTAGATTATTCAAATTATTAAATTATATAAAGAGAATATTGGAACCAAATTAAATTTTAAGACAAAATATAAAGAAAAATAACCATAAAGGCAAATAGGTCAAAAATGAACCTTAGTGAAATAAGGGTCAATCAATGACACTTATTTTACTAAATTATTTGACTAAATTATTAAAAATGAATGTTCAGAATCCAAAAATCAGTATTAAGATAAAGAAAAAGATGGATAAAAAACAAATGTCACTTATCAAACAAAGGATGTCGAAATGTTGAACAGCGTGCGGCCGAATGTCCCCGAGACAAAGGAAAATGGCGGCCTGATGTCTCCCAAGGAAAGGAAGAAATTGGCTTTCTCCAGTCAGCAACAGAGTTGAACAAAGAGTTCATATGATTGCCAGGTGGCGAATGTTGGTTGATCAAACAGATCAAAATTATAATATAAATTATAATTTTATTTCTCTCTCTCCGATTAATTAATAGTGACTACTTAGTCGATGTTCTATTGTTTATATATTAAAGTTATAAACAATAGAGATTTAAATTAGCAAATTAATCGCCAATTAACAAGGAGTCCACATGGACTCTCTAGTTCTCGTGTACCATCGAAACCAGCTAAAATGTTTGCCAGATGGGCAAACAAAGAGAAGAGAGAGAGAGAGTCGGTGTCTTCTCAAGTACTTACAAAGACAGAGGCTGGACTCCAACTGACTGACTGACCGGGCGAAGGGCTTCGTTCGAGACTCCTTTGTCCTGGGCTGAGGCCATAAAACTCGCAATTTTTATGGACAGTATACGCCATCTGTTAGGGACTTGCCTTACACTTTGCAATTGGCTTCAAATTTGAAATGTTTGAAATTATTATTGATTTTGGCTGCAACAGTCATAATAGAATCTAAATTTTTTTTTAAATAAAATTAAAAATTTGAATGCCAAAATTCCTTATTATAATTTAGTCGTGACCTATCATAGTTTATAATTGGATTAAGTTAATAATTTAATTACCAAAAATAATAAATGAATGACTTTCGACTTGAGCAGTTTTTCACGTAATATAGAACTGGCAACATTGCATTCATCAACTATCTATTTTAAATCTTAAACGCCTTAAATTTTATTTTATTTAATATATTACAATGTTTAATGCAAATCAGTTTAAACACAATGGACGATTTGCGAGAAAAAATATTGTAAAATTGAAAAAAAAAATGTATCTGACATAGAGAAAAGAGAATTATTTTATGCGACGTTGCCAGGCTGGTCTGACTCTCGAGAATTCATTATTTTTAAATATTAGCGACTGTCATTTTGGAGAATTTTTTTGACTTTCTTGTTAAAATATCTTTAAAAGCGGTCGGCAGAAACTTTTTGGTTTTATTTTTAACGTATTCCTCGGAAGTGAATTAATAAAATGTAAGTTTTTTTGTTTTTGTATCATTTGCACAGATGCCTATATAATTCGATATGTGTGCGTTTCGTCGTTATTCCCCATAGGCTACATGTTAAATTTCAATTTTTTAAAAATTAATTACACGATAACCCTGTGTCAGATCTGCTTCAAAATTTTATTTTATACGTATTTGATAGTGATTAATAACATATTAAAAAATTAGCTTTTAATCTACCAAAGTGCTTTAATGTCCGAACAACCTTAACACTTATTTTTCTTTCTCACTCGCATTCACACACACGGTCTAATCGGCAACTTAGGCCATTCAAGACTTTGACGATAACCGTTGTAATTTATATATATATATTAGACATGGGTCGATACGCGATTTTGCTGTACCAGGTACTCGCTGTTACAGGTACTTGTTCGTACCTGATATTTTTACCAGATATTTTTGTACCCGATACAAATTTCACTCAGCAACGCTAACTTCACGTAAAAACAAGTAACAGATTCGATACGTAGTATGAAATGTCATTTTACTAGAGACCAAATTAACATTTTTCAAAGTTTTTTACTCTGTATTTATAAATATTTGTGACTTGAAAAATCAAAAACTCATAATTATTCATTACTAAAGAGTTTTCCAAACTGACTGAACTGACATTTTAATGTCTCCAAATTTAAAATGTCATGTTATATACTGCACTAGAAAAAGAATTAACAAATTTCTTTACTAGCGAAAGAAATTAAATTTATTGAAGTTCATTATGTTTTTAAATTCACAGTTACTTGTATTTTTACTTTTTTAATTAATGTTTTTAAATAAAAAAATAGTTTCAAAGTAAAAAAAAGATAACTTATTTATTAAAAAAAGATTTTTTTTTTTTCATTTCTCCTCTCTTTCTTAAAGTAAAGAAAAGAGAAATAATGTATTAGTAATAATTAGATTTGTATTTAATTATTATAGGGCCTAGTGAGAAAAGTAGAGTAAAAAATGTAAAAATGATTCGGAATGACGTTCGAAAAGCGCGCCAGAGCTAGCGAAATTGCCCTGTCAGGAGAGAAGAGACGGGGCAGGGCGTCGCGAGTTGAGGGTCGCAAGAGAGAAGGAAAGAGAGAGCAGGCGAAATGAAAACTGTATCGGGTAAAGAGACGACGCTCTAAAGTGAAAAGCAAGTATTTGATCAATGCGCAAGCGCGAGAAACCCAGTACGAGTCTAGTGGAGTGTGCCTGAGTAGCTGTTACTCAAATACCTGATATTTTTTGCTCGCACCCATTATGACTTTCTGTTACTTTTTCATACCTGATACAAAATATCAGATTGATACAGTATCACCCATGTCTAATATATATTGGGGCTTCAGGCATTTCTATTTAAGCCATCTGGTATCCAAATGGCTTAAATAAAATCATCGGACTCGCTGGCTCCGAACCCGCGACGTTTGGTATAGGAGGTAGGCGCGCTACCTACTACGCCAAATTCGGGGGCCGATGTAAAATTTATAAGTATGGGAAAATATTTATATTTTGTTACCATGGCAACCATTTCTCCTATATGAAATACAAGAGTAAAGTGGTCTTCAGAAGATTTCAATCGCAAAATGAGAATATACATTTTAAAGAGCATCTAAAAAATAATTGATTTTTGAATTTTAAAAAAATCGTTGGAGCGAATTTTGAGAAAATCGAAAAAAACTGAAAAAGTACTAGTACTCTTTGGCCGATTTTGATTAAAAGCTTATTTTTCCGGTCCCGGGGGTGTTTAACTTAAATATAAAATTTCAACCTCCTAGCTCAATTCCTTCATGCTTAAAATTGAACTCACACACACACACACAGACACCCACACACACACACACACACACACAGACAGACCATGTCGCGAAAACCACTTTTTTGGATTCAGGGGACCTCAAAACGTGAAGATCCATCAAAATCTCGACATCGAATTTTTGACATGAAACCAATACTTTCTCTCTATATATATATTACATATATACATAGGTAAGAGAAAGTAAAAGGGAGTGAGAATAAAAGAAGCTTGAGAGAAACCCTGGAAATTTAAAATCTCTCGCTCTAAATTTGTATTTCTTTCAACTTTGAGCCTGGCTGGCCTTTCTAAATTATTTTCGCTTCATTTCCCTGTTTATTTATTTATTCTTTTATTATTTTTCAATTTATATTAAATTCCAAATACAATCTACAAAGTGAAATTCTATTTGCATTCTAATTTAAAAAAAGCACATATGCTCTTCTAAATATTTTCATCTTTTTTTTGTTTTTCGTAATTTTATCAAAAGATACTAATAACGAACCCTTTAGGGGCTCCTGGGAGCGCGTCTTTTTCTCTCCCTTTTTTTTTTTTGCGCGTGGCCAAAATAGAAATGGAATTGAATAAAAAGGCCGATGTGTATGCGTCTGTTTGATTGTTTTTTTTTTTTTTTTTTTTTTCGAAAGTAGTCAGCATTTCTGCGGTCTTTTAACTCTCTATCGAATTTCCCTCTGGAGGATTCCCTTTGTGTGCAAAAGCAAATGCATTCTTTCTCCAAACAACTTAACACGATCATTTCAAATGTGGGTAAGAGAAAATCATCAGCCGAGGGATAAATTGACAAGAAAAAAAAAGAGAGTAAAATTGTATGTAGATGAAGCTCTGAAGAGAAGATAAATTTTGCAAGAATTCACATTAATTTATAAAATTTGTAATAAACAGAGAATAGAGGAAAAAATTGTAGAGCCGAAGAGGAAAACACTTTAAATGGCCAAACTCTGAGATTATACGGACGATGTTATGCATAAAGAAACCAAGCGCCATTATGATCGAAATTGAGTTAAGGCCTCCATTGTAGGGAAAAAAGAAGATCTTCCTCTTTATTTAAATCATAACATTATTACTCTGTGCACTTTTTTGTATTATAAAACAAGAAAAAAAGTCATTGTCAATGGGTTTGTTGACAAGTGCACATGTGCAAATGAAATGCCTCTTATTTCAGATTTAGGTTAATAGCGCTTGGTTTCTTCATGCATATCATCGTCCATAACGAGAAATCAATGTGTGATCTTAAAAAATATAAATAAACAATAATAAAATTGAGAGAGAAATGAAATTAAGGTGCGCGTCTCGGGGTGCTAATTTTGGGACTTTCCAGCTGCCACAATTTTGAAGCTATCGACCTCAAATTTTTTTTAAATTAAAGCTATTTAAAATATCTACAACTTATAGAAGCCCTTTTTTTGATTTTCGAAAAAATAAATTTTTTTTTAGATTAATCGCATTAAATAAAAGATATTTTAAAAAAAGGAGCTCTATAAGTTGTAGATAATTAAATTAGTAATCATTGTGTTAAAAATAATTAATTTTTTGCCTTTAATTAATTAGCTGGAAAGTCTAGAATTAAATGCAACAAGTTACGTGTTTTCCTATGGGGGAACACTAACGCCATCTGGTGCCGCCTCGAGTCAATCGTGCTTTAACGGTTTTTCGAGACGCGCACCTTAAGGTGAGCGTCTCGAAAAACGGTTAGAACACTATAGGCTATCGAGTTACTCGAGGCGGCAAGAGATGGCGTTAGTTTTCCCCATAGGAACATAAAGGCCTCGGGAATTTAGCCTCCCCCCTCACTCTGTTTGTGACCATCCGCATTACTAAATCTTGTGCGTAGTGAGGACCCCAGCATTTTTAAAAATCTCTTTTGTTCCCCATTCCCCTCAGTCCTATCTAAAGGGGATCCTTTGAATAGCCTTCGTTGCTGGTCAGCCATCTAAAGAGTTTAGAACCCTCTCGAAGATTCGAATATCATCATTTATTAGGACGACAATTATTTCAGCATTTTGATTGGTAATTACTCTTGATAAATTACCATCTCGAATAATTTCAATTATGTTGTTGGTTCTCTAATTTCAAGGAAAGCTATTTAAGCTGACCTCTCTCCCAAATGAAAAGCCATTATTAATGCTTTCGGGGCTTTGTGTATCTATCAATTAAATAATTGTGATGGCTGTACCATCTCCTTAAATGCTTGCTTGCTTGCTATTCTAAGTATTCATCAATTAATTGAAATCCACTCGGGAAGATGTAGAGACAACAAAATGAATGAATGAACAAGAAGAATAATTAATATTTATTTTGAATGCTGAGAAGAAAAACAGAAAACGATTACCAAGGAAAAAGTACTACTAGTGTACTCATTGGCGTAGCCAGAAATTTTTGATGGGGGGATTAAGAAATTTTTTTCAAAAATTTAAGATATTTATAAATCATTTTGGTTTGTTTTTTTGGCTAGAGTAAATTATTATATTTTACTTTCTCTTACCCTATGTGAAATATAATTTGTATTAAATATCTAGTCATGGCTTGTGTCCCATGGGGTTTGGGGGTTCAAACCCCCCCACCCCTGGCTACGTCTATGAGTGTACTAATATAACGACATTTTTTCCAAAATCTCATCATTGCTGAAAATAATAAAATAAACACACAGATAGTTAATTTCGGATGGAACAAAGTTGCTAAAAGCGAGTATTTCAATTCATTTTATGGAGTATGTGCAAGGGCGGATACAGGGGGGGGGGGGGGTAAAGGGGGTAAATTATATTATATTATATTTTACCCCCTGAGATTGAAAAAATACTTTTTTCGAAAAAAAATGTATTTTTATTGTAAAATTTTAAAAATTAATACTTAAAAATTTGATTTGTATTTATATTCTGGCAAACAAGTACAGAATGCGCCTTTAAATTACCGAAATTAAGAAAAAAAATGTGTGCTGTGCGACCAGTCACTCCAGATTACCCCCCCTCCTGAGAAATACCTCTGGATCGGCCACTGAGTATGGGTCATTAGTGTTTTTTACATTCTCTTACCTATGGCTATGGCTATGTTAATATATAGAGAGGATTCATGTCGAAAATTCGATGTCGAGATTTTGATGGATATACACGTTTTGAGGTCCCCTGAATCCAAAAAATATAATTTTCGCAACATGGTCTATTTGTTCAATTTAAAGCATGAAGGATTTTAGCTAGGTGGTTGAAATTTTATATTTAATTTAGACATCGCACTGGCAAAAATTTACAAAACGGCCAAAAAAAAACTTTACTGATGTACTTTTTCAGTTTTTTTTCGATTTTCTTAAAATTCGCTTCAACGATTTTGATTAAAATACAAAAATCAATCATTTTTTTAGATGATTTTTAAAACGTATATTCTCATTTTGTCCTCAAAATTGTTTGAAGCACACTTTACTCTTGTACTTCATAGGAAGGACCTATCCTCATCAGAAATGGTTGTCATAAATATTTTCCCATGTTTATAAATTTTACATCTTGAATTCTAATATATGCCCTTGGGGTTTGGTGTAGGGGTTAGCGTGCTAACCTCGTATACCAAAAGTCGCGGGTTCGGATCCCAGGCAGTCCGATGATTTTATTTAAGCCATTTGGATACCAAAGGGCTAAAATATCATTATGACTATTGGAATACAGTATAATTAATATAAGCTCAATGAAGCCCTCGGGCTTGGTGTAGTGGTTAGTATGCTAGCCTCGTATAGCAAGAGTCGCGGGTTCGGATTCCAGGCAAGCCGATGATTTTATTTAAACCATTTGGCTACCAAATGGCTTAAATATGAATGCCTGGGCCCTCAATATGTATATTAATCAATAACGGATATCGTAAAAGTCTTATATGGCCTGAGTTGCCGAAAAGACTGTGTGAATGTGTGTGTGAGTGTGAGTGTGAATGAGAAAAAAGTGTTGAAAAAAAAAATTAAATTAGCTCAAAAAATAGAAGGGGAGGGGGTTAGGGTTAATAAACCCCGGGAATTCTCTCGGCGGCCTTGTCTAGATATTCTAAAAGATTTTCAAAAAATCTTTGCTTTCATTATAATTTTAGTGATTTTTTTGCTATTTGAAAATTATAATAATTATTTATTTATTTTAATGACAGCATGACGTCAAAATGGTGCAGATTATTTATTTTATTAATCTGTTTTTATAATACAACTTTAAAATACACTTCAATATTAGTTTGTTCTAGCAGTTCAGTTTTCCTCTCATAGATGGCGGTGATCTTTTGAATTAACCAAACTTCCAATTTATAGCTATTAAAAAATTTATTTAAATCAATTTAAGGTTAATTTTAGTTTACTTATATTAAATGAATTACGTTTTATAATGTGTATATTGGATTAATAGTTTATGGTTGAATAATAGAGAGGAAATTAAAGGAAACCCGTAGCGTTCAATTGGGAGAGCTTTGGTGGCCTTGTTGCTTAAATAGGCAGAGGCGGCATGACTCAGCTATCTTTGCGCAGCGGCAATATCGTAACCCATGAGGTTTATCCGAGGTGCGATTATTGCTAGTTGAAAACTTTTACCAATACCCCGCCATGTGGACTTGAAATATAGTCCCCAAGGCAATTTTTGAAAGTCTCCAAAGAGACTTAATAATTAAAATAAAATTAGTATTACAAATTTTAAACTCTAAATAAATATATGAGCAGTTTATTAAACAATTCATATCTAAATATCGCATTAATTCCCTACTGAGAGATGAATCGATTTCCTTCCTCCCTCCCACTACTTCCTCTAAATTAGAGATTTACTTGGCGGAATTATTTAGCTATTTTCTGGGATTTTCATATAGTAAATTATAATTAAATAAACCTGGTGTCACTATTCGCACCAGATTTTTTCTGCCGAGATATATTTAGTTCCCCAGAGCACCTTAGTTTCAAACTTGACCACTTGCATTTCATAAGTAAAACGTAAAAATGTCAATTCATTCAAATTTTCCATAGACTCTGTGAATTTTAAATGTTGACTGCTTGAAATAAACTATGGTTATTTTTCAAAATTTTAATCTCATATTTGGTTATTTTATACACAATAGAAATAAAACAAAATTTCATAAGTGGAAAATTTTTTTTTAAAAATGTAAAAAGTTCCAAAGGGGGCCCCTTGTGAATCGAAATTAACAGGCAAATCCCCATTTAGGGATTTAACATTGACTCTATCTAAGGAAGAGCCGGAAAATGAATTTAAATAAGACATCCGTAAAGTTTACTTCAATCGATTTTCAGGGAATATACTTTTTAAAGAGCATGTAAAAAATAATTGATTAATGAGTTTTTAAACTAAATAGTTGTAGCAAATTTTGAAAAAATAAAAAAAAAAAAACTGAAAAAGTACATCAGCAATCAGTAGTCTCTTTGGCCGATTTTGTTTAAAATCTTATTTACACGAGTTCGGGGGGTGCCTAACTTAAATATAAAATTTCAACCTAAAAACATGTAGACTTATTTCCATCAAAATCTCGACATGGAATTTTTGACATGATCGCTATACTTTCTATATATTTCATATATAGGGTAAGAGAAAGTAAAAATATTTAGCATCCACATTAATTAACTTTATTGTTTATATATTATTGAAGTGTTTGATTACACTAAAAGTAAAAGAGCGAATTGTTTAAAAGCAAGAACGATGTTGACGTCACTGCTCTTCGTCAATTTCCTTTATCAGCTTCAAAATAGAGTAATAATTTTATTTTTTATCCATTTACAAAGCTGTACAGCAATTAAATTTAATTAATTTTTTTACTTTCTCTTACCTCTTTACTGTATATGTTAATATATATAGAGAGAAAGTATTGGTTTCATGTCAAAAATTCGATGTCGAGATTTTGATCCATATTTTTAGATCTCAAATAAAAATATTTTTTTTTTTATTTTTTCCTCTCAGCTGCAGAGGCCATTTATGGGTTTATGTGTCCATCGCAACTGGGGGGACGTTCCACAAGCTGGGGGCCACTCACGCGCAGTTATTATCATAAAAAAAATAGACGTTATTGTGTTTATAAAAATGAAAAAAAAAAAAAAAAATTGATCAAACAATGAGGAAGAACCCTGTTTAATATCATGGACAAACATTTGGAATTCCTCTGAGGACAAAGCCCAATTTGTCCAAGTTTATTAATTAGCAGTAATTGCCAAGTGCGTCCCCTCGGGGACACCCATCCATCCAGGCCCCCACCCCTGCCAGGGCGAGGTGAGGAGAGAGCGAGCGCTTTTTCCCTCACTCGAACAATTAATTAGTCCTCAAGGGAGATAAATAACTATTGCCAAGCTACTTATTTTAGCAAATAGTGAATCATTTAACCGATAAAACAACTACTCTACTAAGCTGATAAATAGCTACTGTAACTTATTAGCTTTGATACGATATGAAAAACTTCAATTAATCAAAATAAATAATTTTTTTTACTTCACAGCTTAGGGATGGAAAAGTCGACTGACTTTAGTCAAGAATCGATCTTGTAATTAAAATAATCGACTTGAAACTCGATTAGAATCGATTCTCACTGGACGACTTTTTTCTTACAATCCTTAGTATCCGATGGTAACATATAGGGACCGAATTCTTAGGTTTTCACCTTTTTCTTTCCTTGACTTCAAACGCGAAATGGACAAATTACTTTTTCGACTTATGTGTTCTGGAGTTGTTTAACCAAATTTTGAAAAACCTAAATGGGGCCACCTAAAATCACCTAAATTAGAAAACTCATCTACCAAGATTTTTTTTTAAATTTATTGGTGCGATTGAGAAAAAAAAATTTTTGACGTGACAACGTCTTACAAATCATGTGTCTATAGTGGCATGTTAGAGGGGCTTGCACGAAAAGTTCATTGGCTTGAATAACTCCTCTGTCTTAAGAGGTATAATTATGAGAAATATACGGTTAGAAAGAATGAGTTTTCAGCTAAAGATTGCACCATTTATTTTTTTCCTATCATTTTATTTTACCGCGCTGCGGTAAATTCTAATTTGAAAGTTTAAACCCCTGTAGATTCCGAACGACTATTCAGATCAGACCAAATGAGATGTCATTTGGTGCAGAAAGAAAACCTCTAATAGAATAAATAAAAAAATCCCGAGTAATTAACTCCAAAATTGGTTTTTTCTCGAAAAACCTCATTTTTTAGGCAAAAAAATATCGAAAAATAGCCCTACTTGTGCAACGCATAGCTACTTGACCATAAAAGCTACATTAAATCTAAATATAGTTTTAGAAAGAGTGGTCCAATGCCCAGAGGTTATTTTTTCATTTTTTTTGATATGACGTCATTTTACCGCATGAGAGCACTCGGCGGGATTTCGTTTTTCGAAATTTTAAACCCCTGTAGATTCCGAACGGCTAATCAGATCCGACTAAATGAGATGTCATTTGGTGCAGAAAGAAAACCTATAATAGAATAAATAAAAAAAATCCCGAGTAATTAACTCCAAAATTGGTTTTTTTCTCGAAAAACCTCATTTTTTAGGCAAAAAAATATCGAAAAATAGCCCTACTTGTGCAACGCATAGCGACTTGACCATAAAAGCTACATTAAATCTAAATATAGTTTTAGAAAGAGTGGTTCAATACCCCCAGGGCTTTTTTTCTTTTTTTGATATGAGGTGAATTTTTCCGCATGAGAGCGCTCGGCGGGATTTCGTTTTTCGAAATTTTAAACCCCTGTAGATTCCGAACGGCTAATCAGATCCGACTAAATGAGATGTCATTTAGTGCAGAAAGATAACCTCTAATAGAATAAATAAAAAAAATCCAGAGTACTTAACTCCAAAATTAATTTTTTTTCGAAAAACATCATTTTTTAAGCATAAGTCGCCCTTAATTGATAAAAGTTTGGCCACACCTGTCATATATTGTTTCAATGAAAATGTTTGAACATGTTTATTTATGAAAACAAACTACTAGTAAAAAAATATAAAAACAATACTTTCTCTCTTTATATTTCAATATAGGTAAGGGAAAAAAAATTTTTTTGAAATCAAGCAAAAGACGTTGTCACGTTAAAAAGCCACCGGCTGTGTAGAAGACACAGCTAACACCTAATTTTTTTTTTAAGTAGAAAGAAGCTTTTCTGCTTTTAAGAACGTTCTGAGGGACAACCGTAAAAATTTTGGAGAGTTTACAAAAATATATTCTTGTCCATTGCAATCAAGCCAAATTATAGAATATGCACTTCCAGAATTATTTAATTTTCTTATATTATGTTTTAGGTACCTGTAATTTTTTGTATTTTTACTTTTTAATAATTTCTGTACATAGGTATTTAAAATTAAATAAAACTTTTTTTTCCCCAAATGCGTTTTATTGGGCGAAAACCTAAAAAACAACCTATTTTGGGAGTTTCAAAAACCAAAAAACGAGTCGAATCGAACCTAAAAATCCGGTCCGTAGTAATATAGTTTGTGACGTTTTCATTGATTGACTTTCATCTTTCTTTTAAAACCTACACATAACACACCAATCAACTTGCTTTCTAAGATCCGTTAGTGAACATATGTGGCATTCTTAATTCCTCTATTTTTACATTTTAATGTTTTTTTTTAAACTCTGGCCCCGAGGCAGTAGCGTATCCAGGTGGGGGGGGGGGGGGGGCTCGCCCCAGGCGGATGAAGCCTTCGGCGGCCTAGCGCATCCGCCTTTCCCGCTTTTTACCCGAAATCTCTAGCTTTTTGCTAAAATCTCCGACTTTTTTTTTGAAATTTCACAATAGATTCATTTTATATCACAAATTCGGAGAAAAATTACAAAAAAATGCTCAAACGAGATTCGAATACGAAAAACAAAAGGTCAAATGAGATTATAGCCTACTACAAAAAAAAAGCTCGAACGAAAAACGGCGCCCCATTGCCCCTCCCCCCGCCCTCAAAGGCTAGTTACGCCGCTGTCCGATGAATCAGCGTGTTGAACGTCCCACTGTATTTAAAATACTCTAACCCCAACAGCCGAGAAGACAAACTCTGGTTGCGCCAGTGCATTCATCTAATTACAATTTTATTATTAAAAATATTCATATTAAATTATTATTCTCTTTGACATTGACATTTAAACTGATAAATGAAGTTTGTTATCAAAAAGTTGATGGCCAAGTGCAAAAGTTAAGGGTAGAAGGGCTGGATAGATGGATGGATGGATGTAAATGTAGATGGTTGTTTTATAGGGTGTCTGTCCTTGCTTGCTTGCTTGCTCTTCTCTCTTCTTCTTCTTTGAAAGCTGTCTAATTGCCAGCTCTGATCTTATTAATTTCTCCTATAGATGGGGGACGGATAGAGAGAGAGGGGCTCTTATTAATTTAGTCTTGTTCAAACTTTCCCGTTTGCAAGTTTCAATGAGGTCGGGTGTCATGTCCCCACCCAAACCCTCAAAACTCGGCCCTTTTTGGGGTGGGGACGTCACGACGTCATCGGCGAGATGAGATGACACTCGATGCATCATCTTGTAACATGTACTGCCCCCAAAAATCTACAAGTTTATTAATAAGCTTTAATTATTTTTGTTTCCAAAAAATTTCAGTAACATTTTCGCTCTGAACGTTTCTTTTTACAACGCTTTTATTAACTTGCTTTTCTGTTTTTTCCGACAAATCTTCAAATCGAACTTACGACCACTTCTAGTTAATCTAGAGCTTGAAATTTAATACACATATGTAACTCCCGTGACAATGCAATATTTGATGTGTCTCATCTTTGTAGGTCAATTAATTTCAAAATGGAGGCCGATCAAAAAAAAGAGGGGGTGGAATTGTATAACCAAAAATTTATCTTCTTTTAAAATACAAATTGACTTATTGTATCGTGTATATGTATCTTTTATATGTTTATAACTCATACATATTAATATTTTATTACAAAAACTAAAAAGAGTTAAATAAAATAATATAAAAATAAATGTAAAAATCTGGTGTGACTGGCGCACAGCACACAACTTTCTCTTACCTTCGGTAATCGAAAGTTGTGTTCTGTGCTTGTCACACCAGATTTTTTGTGTCGACATATATTTAGTTCCCGACAGTACGGAACATTTGAATTCAGATGTAAAATTTATAAGTATGGGAAAATATTTATATTTTGTTACCATGGCAACCATTTCTCCTATCTTCCCTATGAAATACAAGAGTAAAGTGGTCTTCAGAAGATTTCAATCGCAAAATGAGAATATACATTTTAAAGAGCATCTAAAAAATAATTGATTTTTGAATTTAAAAAAAAATCGTTGGAGCAAATTTTGAGAAAATCGAAAAAAACTGAAAAAGTACATCAGTAAAGTACTAGTAATCTTTGGCCGATTTTGATTAAAAGCTTATTTTTCCGGTCCCGGGGGGTGTTTAAGTTAAATATAGAATTTCAACCTCGTAGCTCAATTCCTTCATGCTTAAAATTGAACACAGACACACACACACAGACAGACCATGTCGCGAAAACCACTTTTTTGGATTCAGGGGACCTCAAAACGTGAAGATCCATCAAAATCTCGACATCGAATTTTTGACATGAATCCAATACTTTCTCTCTATATATATATTACATATATACATAGGTAAGAGAAAGTAAAATTAATATATGTTACTAAAACTAAAAGCGTTGAGCGCGGGATTTGCAATCTCTTGCAATTTCCATTGCAGAGGATAATCTAACCTTAATTCACCGATACATGAATCAAAAAAAAAAACAAATTAATTAATCTAACTGGTACATTTGAGTCACTTCAAACTGTTTTGCCTAACTACCCGCCAAGTCTATGGTATTAAAATGTATTCATAAAACATATAATAGGCCTATTAATAGAATTAAAATTTGCAAATCCCGCGCCCAACGCTTTTAGTTTTAGTAACATATATTAATTTTTAATATAATTAATTATACATAATTATTTTTCTCTTTTTTAGTACAATTATAAAAGCGTTGTTTTTTATATTTTTTTTTTCTTTTACCCTTTCCATATTGATTTTTTTTGTTTATGCGAAAAAGATAAATTTCCAGAATATGATATACAATATATACGTAGGATATATAATAAATCTGTATAAAGCAAGAGATAATATCGCACATATAACGAAATGTAGCGGTCTTTTGTAATATTTTCCTCCTTCTCGAATAGATATTTTGTTTTATAGATCATTTAGTTTTCATCGAATATTCCGAACATATTTTAAAATTTAGTATCTGTACAGTAGGAGGCAGGGCCGGATCTAGAGGGGGCAGTGGGTGCGTGTGCCCCGGGCGGCAGATATCAGGGGGGCGGCAATTAAAGAAAGAATTACTAAAAAAAAGGTAAAATATATGAATTTTGTATAGAAAATTTTAAGGAGGGGGGCGGCAAATTAAATTTTGCCCCCCTAAAAAATCTCGTAGTTCCGGCTCTGGTAGGAGGCAAAAGTGAATAGGCTTTTTAAATTCTCGTGTTAACTCTATGAAAGCGGTTTCCAAGGTTATATTAATTCGGCACCCTTCTACATATTTTTGAAACTCTATTTATAAAATATATCTATATAGAAAATTTACAAGAGCAAATAGATGATTAGAAAGTATAAGAAACTTTTTTAAAGTGCAATATTAATTATTTTTTGATCTAGTATAATTTTCTCTTATAAAAAAACTATACATATATAATATTTAAGATATTATATACATAGCGCAGTAGCGTAGCCAGGATTTCTGCTTGGGGGGGGGGGCCCAAAAGTTTTATGAACCCCTCCCCCCCCTTCACCAAGAAACTTAAAGTGGAGAAATTTTTTTAGATAATATAATAATTATAAATAAAAAACAAATAAAAAAATTTTTTTTCTTAAAATAAAAAAAAAATTTTAATACAAAATTCGTAAATAATAGAGAAGAAAGAATAAAGAAGAATCAATTTATTTATTTTACTCTCAATACATTTTCTCGCTCTCGGCGAATGTATATAGGTACATTAATACTTTACAAGAGGCTTCGAGCCTAGCTCTTTTCCCTCAGTCTTTTTTCTCAAATTTTACTTTTTTTAATAACTTTGGTCAAATTTTTTAATTAAATAGGAAAAATTTTATAAAAAACCTATTGCAATTTATTTATAAAAATTTAAAAAGAGAAGAAAAAGAGCTTATACAACAATAATAATACAGTGATACTAAGTTAATTTAACTTGAGGTGTGATGCATGGATGTTCTTTTTTCATGTCTTCTTATTATTTTGTTCATGCCTTGAATGTCGTTTGCATTGCAATATACAAAATTTAGTTTCATTTTTCAGGGCCATT
>JAKCPI010005639.1:0-105525 GCA_023213315.1 Euborellia annulipes
GGATAATAGATTTCACAAAATTGTATATATTGGTAAATTGGGGGACATTTTTATAGTACATACCTATATTTCTACTCTTTTTAATAATGCTTATTAGTAGCTAACCTGCTACTTTTTATGAAATTTTCTTTTTTGTTTTGCTATGTTTATTGATACTGACCAGTTGCATTTATAGTGCCAAAACTTGCTAATTGCAATGGATAATAGCTTCCACAAAATTGTATATATTGGTAAATTGGGGGACATTTTTATAGTACATACCTATATTTCTACTCTTTTTAATAATGATTATTAGTAGCTAACCTGCTACTTTTATGGAATTTTCTTTTTTGTTTTGCTATGTTTATTGATACTGACCAGTTGTATGCATTTATAGTGCCAAAACTCGCCAATTGCAAAAAACTTTTCCAAAAGTGCCTAGTTGAAAATTACAACAGTTTATTACTGCTATATAGAAAATAATACCGACCTAAGACCTTGTAAATTGTGTTCCTAATTTATTTACAGATTTTATAAACATAACAGTCATAAATTAACTCTTGAATTTAATAAAATGCAGGGTTTTCTCGTTTCCTGAAAATTTGTTCGCGATTCAACTAGACACTTTTGGAAATGGACGACTCATATATAAATTAATTGTAAAAATGTTTTTGGGAACAAAAGAAATATTTTATTAGTAATAGAAGAAGGGAAAAAGTTTTTTCTTAAAAAAAAAAAAAGAAATTTTTTCTCCTATGTCCTCGTTTTATTTATTTCAATTGATTGCCACACATTTAAACGGGACGCAAAACTCTGACCCCTAGCACAAGAGGCAAAATCTACTCCACTATGTTGTATGCTAATTATTAAATAACATTTTTTTAAAATAAAAAACATCCTCAGAACATAAAAAAGTAAATAAAAGATACACTTGGCCTATATTAAAAATTAATTTTTTTCTTGTCAGAAATTAATGATAATAAAAAATTGATTATAAAAAATCAAAGCACAAAACTTGAAGCTTTTTTTTTTTTTTTTTTGCATTAATACTAATAATAATTCTTACTTATATGCTTAGTTAAAAAAGTTAAAAAAAAAAAACCCTTTGGCAATATTAAAAAAAAAAAAGAATTGAGAAAAAGTTTTATTAGAATCGTGAGAGAATCAAATGGAGTTGAGTGTAAAGGTTGGGGTAGGGAGGGGAAGGGGGTGGGTGAGATACGTACCTTTTACAAATAAAAATCAAAACTAGTTCAAGGTTAGTCTGAGAAGGAAAATGAAAAAGTTAGAAAATATTTATTATATTATAATAATGATGTTAATAAAAATGAATGGTTTTGAAATTATTATAATCCCCTCCCGCCTCCCGGTGGCCGAGAGGCTAGAGGGGTTGACAAATGTCAATAATCATAAACCTTAAAAATTCGGGACGTGAGTTCGGATCCAAGGCAGTCAATGAATATTTATTTAAATCATTTGGATACCAAATGGTATAAACTCTTTAATGTATCTTATTTGGACCCTGTTACGGATTAGTGTGTCAAGCGCCATCTACCGAGTTTTGAGAAAATAAACATTAAAGTTTTTTGTTTTTTTTAGGACATATTTCATAAAAAATACTATTAATTATAGCATTTGAAACATTATTCCGTGATTTAACTCAATTTTTAATTTTTTTTGGCGCTTGTCACACTAATGCATAACAGGGTCCATATAAGGTGCGCGTCTCGGGGTGCTAATTTTTGGGAGATTCCATCGGCCACAATTTTGAAGCTATCGGCCTCAAATTGTTTTTTAATTAAAGCTATTTAAAATATCTACAACTTATAGAAGCCCTTTTTTTGATTTTCGAAAAAAAAAAAAAAAAAAAAAAATTAGGTTGATCACATTAAATAAAAAATATTTTTAAAAAATCCGCTCTATATCTAATAGATCATTAAATTAGAAATCAATCATTGGTTTTAAAAAATAATTAATTTTTTGCCTTTAATTAATTAGCTGGGATCTTTCAAATGAAATGGAATAAATCCCTTGTATTCGTATGGGAAAAACTAACGCCATCTCTTGCTGCCTCGAGTAACCAGCTTCTGATTCGGCTTTTAACGGTTTTTCGAGATGGGTTTCCCGTCATTAAAGATGTTATAACAGCTGTTATGCACTTTCAGGAAGAGTTAGACAATGTTGAATGATTTTTTGCCCCTAGCGGGACTCGAACCCGAATTGCATTTACAGATCAATAATCCTTACTTTATCCCTTTTAACGATTCATCTCCCTAATTGTCAAATCCTGAAGAAGAGATGTTTTATGCACAATATTTTTTTTTTTAACACACTTTTTTCCCACTCACACTTCATATTCACACACATATATTCGGCAACTTAGGCCATATAAGACTTTAAACGATAACCGTTATTATGAAAATATAATATATTGGGGTCCATCCATTCTTTGGCATTTGGTATCCAAATGGCTTAAATAAAATCATCAGTCTGCCTGGTATCCGAACCCTCGACCCTTGGTATACAAGGCAGGCCCTTTACCAAATACGCCAAGCCCGAGGTCTTGCACAAAAAGTTAAAAGGAAGCTAATATTTTATTCATGGTTTTGTTTTGTTTTTTTATTCATTAAAACAAATTTAATTTTCCTTTAAATTTCAGAAATGTTTTTCTTCTCTCTCCATTCGTGTCAAAGAGAATTAAACTCTGATCAATTTTTTATTCGTAAAAGGAAAAAAAAAAAAAAACATTTCTAAACATGATTACAGCTTTAGCCTCTACGTACTCGAATTAACCTAAATAAATTTTATCGCTCAGGACGTAAAGGGAACTACCAATTTTTGGCCTCTGAATTGAGACGGTCACTACTCCAAGAGGCAGCCGCTTTTATTTATTCAATTAACGTACGATCATTTGTTTTTCGGCATCTTAGGGCATATAGACTTTCAACGATTCCATCAAGTCCCAGACCGGTTCGCAGCTTCTATCAATGGTAATTGTCTTTAAAATCCCGGCTTTAACGGTAAATAAAGAAAATATCATAGATTGATTTAATCAGCACACAACTTTACGCTATATTTAATCTCATTTCAGAAAAATTCCTATAATTTAGGGGGAAATTAGTAGAATAATATGAAATTAGTAGAATAAGATGAACAGACAGCCGGAATTGAAGAAAGAAGAGAATTATTTCAATCGACGTTTTGGTCTTCAATTAAGACTCTCTTCAGGAAATAGAAATATTTTGCTTGGTGGGAGTGCTACGTAAAACCTTAAACACGTACATTAAGCATTTTTTAAACTATTCCCTTGAATTTAATTAAATTATCATCTAATTATTATATAAATAAATAACACAAGGTTAAGTTCCAAAAGGATTTTATTTGCGCATTAGCTAAAGTAAAATCCTTAACTTAACCTTTGTGTTATTTATTTATCTAATATTTAGATGATAATTTAATCGAAAAAGATCTGTGGCTGTAGGCTTAATGATGATGGAGTCATGAAAAAAACAAGACGAATGCAGCCAAATATTATTTTATTTTAAATCTCGCCCTCACGGCTGACGTTTCGGCCCGGGTCTAGGCCATCTTCAGAGCCGGCTGGCAATAATCAAAATGTATAGAAACTTTCAACAACAGCGACAACATTCAGCATGTGGTCCGCTCACAGCAAAGCGTAGAGAAATGTCCAAATCCATTTCTCTACGCTTTGCTGTGAGCGGCCCATCAATGTTGTCGCTGTTGTTGAAGTTTCTATACATTTTGATTATTGCCAGCCGCTCTGAAGATGGCCTAGACCTCGGCGAATCAGCCGTGAAGGCAGATTTAAAATAATATTTGGCTGCATTCGTCTTGTTTTTTTCATGACTCCATCATCATGATAATTTAATTAAATTTAAGAATATTTCACCTAGAGCCAACTGTGAATTCTTTGGATTATATTCCCTTGACTACTGATGAAGGTCTCGACACAAGACCGAAACTTAGATTGAAATAACTGTTCTTTCTCTTGATTTTGAAAGCATATTCCATTAAATTTACAATCTAATAGATAGAGAAATATAATTTATCCTTGATTTAAAAAAAAAAACGCCAAGTTTTATGGAATTTCACATTTTTTTCTATATACATTCAGAAATATTTTGTTGTTTGAAGAAAATACTTAATATTTTTTGTATTCCATCTCAGTTCTAATGTTTAGTTAATCTGTTTATTTATTGTTTTAAATCTTTTCTAATTCTACTCCAATTTTGTCTGCAACAAAAAGCGTTCGAACCTAATAATTTGGTGAAGCGAGTTTCTAACTGCGAACAATTTAATAGCAATCTATTAAGTTTCTAATTTAAGCTTAAAGTGATCGATATATTGTGTTTTCACACAATATATTAGTGTTATTGTATTGACGTAAAACAAACAAACCTATGAATATCTTCTTTTTGAGACTCCATACTTAAGCTATCTAATTAATACTCACGTCAGAGAGATCCCAATTTTAACAATTCACTAAGCGGTCAAAACGAGAGGAGCAAGTTCAATCATTTAACTATTAGCTACGCCCTCGAGCCTTAGTTCAGTGGTTAGCGTGGCATTCTATACCAAGACTAGATAGATAGATATTTAGTTCCCGACAGTACGGTACATTTGAATTCAAGTCAAAATTTATAAAAATGGGAAAATATTTATACTGTATTTTGTTTCCATGGCAACCACCATTTCTCCTGTCTTTCCTATGTATTACAAGAGTAACGCGCCCTCGGGCTTGGTGTAGTTGGTAGCGCGCCTGCCTTGTATACCGAGGGTCCGGATCCCAGGCGGTCTGATGATTTAAGCCATTTGGATACCAAATGGTGAGTGTGAATAGGAAAAAGTTTGTGTTTCAAAAAAAAAAAAAAAAAAAACAAGAGTAAAGAGTGCTTCAAAAGATTTCAATGGCAAAATGAGAATATACATTTTAGAGAACATGTAAAAAACAATTCATTTATGAATTTTAATCAAAATCGTTGGAGCGAATTTTGAGAAAATCGAAAAGAACTGAAAAAGTACATCAGTAAAGTACTAGCACTCTTTGGTCGATTTTGTTCAAAAGCTTCTTGTCAGGTCCCCTAACTTGAATATAAAATTTCAGCCTCATAGCTCAATTCCTTCATGCTTAAAATTGAACACACACACACACCGACAGACAGACCATGTCGCGAAAACCACTTTTTGGACTCAGGGGACCTCAAAACATGTATATCCATCAAAATCTCGACATCGAATTTTTGACATGAATCCAATACTTTCTCTCTCTATATATATAACATATATATAAAGGTAAGAGAAAGTAATAAATGAATCACTTAAATAAATTTAAATAGAAAAATGAGAAAAAATTCATAATCATAGAACTGGAAATGTTAGATTTCACTTTTCTTTGTAATTTTAATGATAAAGTCTAAAAAAAAATTCCATTGCAAAAATTCCTCTATTCCCCTGATTTTATAAAGAATTTGTGCTAGAGTACAAATAAATGTATTTAAATTTTTTTTAAAACTTTTTTGGCTCTTCTTTTCTCAAGACCGAAAATTGCAAATATTTGATTAAATTAATTATTATAATACAGTATATTCATGCTTTAAATTGAACAATGATTAAAATGGTATGCTTTTTTAATGTAGATGTACCAAATTATGTTGAAAATTAAACAAATTAATTGTTTTTATGGTTTATTTGGCAAGGCGACATAATCAAGCATACAAAATATGCAAATCAATTTTTTTTGGGTCTTACTTTCCATTTCAGCTATTTTCTCATGTACGGGTACATCGCATTCTAATTAGAAATATTTCTAATAATATTTACTGCACTTTTACATTTTTGTGGGCATAATGAGTTCCCAACTCAAAGCAATTGATCGGTTAAAAGAACGAATTCTTCTCTCAGTTTGGTCCCGAGAAATTTTTTAGAGCTCTATTTGGAGTTATTATAGAGTATTAGAATGAGGTGGATAACTGAGTAGATCTTGTAGTAAGGAATAAAGCAAAGAGCGTTTGCAGCTTAGTCACTTCAAGCTGACGTTTCGGTCTGATATAATATTATAGAGTAATTAGTTGATGATAAATTATTTGTTTTTCTTGAGAAAGGAAATGGCTCACGCCCAAAACGTTGAATAACATTTATTTTCTTTATTCTTTTTATGATATTAAAAAGAGATTACCGAAAATTTAAAAAAATGTCAATGATTGCTTTTATCAGAAATGTTGATTGTTGGAGTTTTTTTCAAAAATTTCCACCTAAACTGTCTAGGCTATTAATTTTTTTTTTTTTTTTTTTTTTTGAATTCCTGTTAATCTTGTTTGTGATATAAGGTTGTTATGTATATGATACTTTTCCTAAATGTATTTCGTTACGGTGAAAAGAAAAAGAAAGGAGTGAGTGATGTTCAGCGAACCTTGGAGATAGACGCACGCGATGTGAAGACCCACGATGTAGCGAATCCAAAACATGGAGCCTTACGTTTTGTCGTCTCTTTTATTTATTAAATAATTTTTTTTTTTTTAATAAAGTTCACAAGAGAGAAGATGTTGCCCGAGTGAGAGGGTAGGTTATGAATTGTTGCCCGGTGGAGATCCGCGGAACAACTGACGATTTGGTCACTGGGTCACTTTTAAAACACACGCCTCAAACCCCTTAAAACAAGGGCGCATGTCAAACGGGCATGCGCGTCAACAATACAAGGGTGGGAGGTGGTGGTTGGAATGTTGGTGGCGCCACACGATGGCTAAGGGTAGAAATATTAAGAGAGAGAGAGAGAGAGAGGGAGTTACAGGTTTCCACGCTTTAGAATGTTTGCACTCCCGGAGACACGCGGCGAGCGACTGAATGCCCGGCGGCATCTCAACACCCACGCGCATTCACTGTGACTGACGCCAGCGCCGCCTAACGACGCACCTAGCCAAATAATTTTTTAGGCTTTTTTGGGTATAATGCCCATTGGATTTGGAAGAAAGATTATTCCTTCCACAGGGCCATTAACCAATCCAAAGTTCAGCGCGCTTCTTGCCCTAGCTTGTATATAAAGATCTTGAGGACGCATGGAGAGTCCAGAAAAAATACTCGTGTTTCCAAGTCACGAAAGCTGAAAGTTTTCTGAAAAATTATTGGATAGGATTAAGAAAAAGGAATTTTTTTTTAAGGTCTTTCGACAACTAAGGCCATTTAGGCCCCATCCATATTTATTTCAAATGATTTGTAGTCAAATCAAATGAAATAAATTTTTCTCGCTTGTGACGGGAAGCGAACCTGGGACTCCGGCGCGAGAAGCAAGTGTCTTCTCACTAAGCCGCGGCTCCCGGGCAAGGGAAAATGAATAACTCAAAATCCTTTGTGAGTTTGAGTGTTACAATTCAAATGATTGAAATTATGGAAATTCTAATTTTCCCTTGGAAAAAAAATACAAAAATAAAATAACGTTAAAATCACGTTTTTGAACTTTTTACCTTCTTTAAATAAATAGGGATGGGGTCTAAATGACCTTAGTGCCAAAAAACTTTTAAAAAAAAAAACTTTTTACCTCTCTAGACCTTCTGAAGAAATATTAAGGCCAAAATATTATTTTTTCATCTCTCCAAATTTAATTCATAGCCCTAAAAATAACGAAAAGGGGAGGTAATAAGTAGGGAACTCTCCCCCCGAAAACGGTGCGTGGTGGGGTAAAACGGATTCAGGAGGTATTGAAGAAATTATCTCGGGGCTTTTTTTTCTTGCCGAGTAGTGTAATTCAATTTTTTTTTACACCTAATAAGTAGTTAATAATGACATCTCCAGAGAATAAGAAAAAAGTCTGCTATCCACATATATCTCAAAAGCCAATTAATTGATCAGAAATTCAATTTTTACTTTTTAATAGTGTAAATAGAACCATGAGAAAGACAGCAAGGAAATTTAAGATACGCCTGTTAGATAGGCAACCGGTAATCCTCGTAGGTGCCAATTTATTTTTTTATTTTTATTTTAATTTTCTCTCAACAGAGATTAACTTCAATTACAGAGAGAGGGTACATGGATGTCGATCACGAGCTACCCGAGCTGGGGCTGGCAGTTCTGTTCTTTACATGTCTGTTCCTTCCTTCTAAATTTTCAACAGGCGTCAGACCGTGTAACGGGCCGGCCTGTTCAAATAAGGCTAGGAAAGAAGAAGAGGAAGAAGAGGGGACCTGTAAATTATGTGAGGGTAATGGAAAGTCTGGCGGGAAGAAAAAATGGCTGTTACAAGTAGCTGCCTTTAGCCAGTGACCTTATCCAGCCGTGTAAAACAGACAGACAACGAATTAAATTGATGGTCTTCTCATGACCAATTTATGAATATTTTTTTTTCTATCGTGAATGTGAACTTCTCTTGTTGTGTGCTGTGCTAACATCACACCATATTTTTTAATATGTATATTTCCTAGAGGAGAGGGGCCGGGTATACACAAGCTAAACAAAAGATGCCATATTTATTTATCACATTAGAGATAAATAAGTTAATGATTTGTTATATTCATAGATATACGTATATGTAAAAGACAAGAGAGAGAGAACGAACGAGTTGGTGATAAATATAAATAGGATTTTCGTTTAAATTGCATTAGAAAGATAAAAAAAAAAATTTTAAATTTTTCTCACGTCGCACTAAGACATCCCCTCCTCCCCCTCCCCCCGCCCCCCTTTTCTCGTCTTCCTTAGGGAGTTTTCTCTCTGCGTGTTGGGACTTGGCTTTTTGAACCTTTCTCTCTCTCTTTAAGTGCGTTTGTGAATTGTTGATATCGTCGTCATATGTCCCAAAAAAAAGAAAGAGATGAAAATTTGATTTTAGGGGTTTAAAATTTTAAAAATTTTCTCACGAGAAAGAGAAGCGAAGTCAACAGATGTCTCGAACTAGACCTCCTTCTCTCTCTCCAAATGTTTTTATTTCAATGATCATCCTCTTTCAAAAAAATCGTCATCATCATCATCATGCGCTGCTCTCTTTTATTAATATTAAATTAAGGAAAGAAGTAAAAGAAATCGTAAACTCTTTATCTTTAGATCTTTCCTCTGTGTACTTTAATTTTTCATTTGATATATATTATTAAACAAAAAGAACAAAAAATAGATAGCTTATTCAAAGGGATTTATTCAATTATACAAAGATGTAAAATAAATTTAGATGATTTGGTGGATGGGTTCGTTGGTTGCTTAGTCAAATTCAGGTTTTTTTTTTTTTTTTTTTTCATTAAATAAAATTTAAGTGATTTTTTTTTTTTACTTTCTCTTACCCTATATATGAAATATTTTAATTGGTTAAAGGTCGGTCTTTGGGTTGTAAATGGCAAAGCCCCTCCGACCAGGCATTGCAACTAGTAGGCCTAAATGGACCCTGTTACGCATTAGTGTGTCAAGCGCCAGCTACCGAGTTTTGAGAAAATCAACAATAAAGTTTTTTGTTTTCATTGGATTTTTTTGTCAATTGTGCAAGTAACATTAAATATAAATTATTTTAGGACATATTTCATAAAAAATACTATTAATTAGAGCATTTGAAACAATATTCCGTGCTTAACTCAATTTTTAATTTTTTTTGGCGCTTGGCACACTAATTCCTAACAGGGTCCATATATGAACCGTTTATTTTGAAAGTAGGTCGTGTTTAGGAGAGCACTGTTGTGGGTGACCAAACTGATGGCCATGGGCCCTAATAGACTCCCTCGTTTGTGCTTTGAGAGACTACGCCTGCTGAGTGAAATAGAGGGAATGGATACCAGGTACAACTGGGTAGCGCAGATGAGGGGATACTTCTTGCTCATGGATAAAGAAGATCTATAGAGAGCCCAGGACGGTGAATTGCTCAAAAAAAATGCAAACAGCCTAATAAACGAACTCCAAACTTACTACTATAGATTGGATATTGAGAGAGCAAACAACTCTGAATATTGCCCAATGTACGAATTATTTAACTACAACCACAACAGAATTTTGAGCATGGGGGTCTCCAGAGCTAAACAGAGGGTCCTACATCAGGCTAGATTGAATAATGTGAGGTGTTTCAACTTCTCGGTGGGCGGGTCGTCTCATAGGATAGAGCCTGGATCCATGTGCGACATCTGCAACATGAAAGTGCAGGAAGATTTATACCACATCTTGGCGGAATGTCCGATGTACGAGCCCTTGAGAAGAGCCCATCTTGGCGGTCTGACGGAGCTGGGGAAGGAGGACATGTTAAAAACCTTGCTGCACCCCGAAGATGTTGACAGGATAAACGCCCTATATCTCTTTATGGAGGGAGCGATGAGGTTGAGAGCTTTCGCCTTGAATGAATAAGCCCTAGGCCCGAAAGAATGCTATGGAACCATCATCAATGTCATTACTCTGTTTGCATGTTAATTTTTTATTCTTTTTTTTCTATCAATTAAATATTATGTATGTATTACCAGAATTCCTGTAAAGAGCATTAGCTCAATGCAGTAAATAAATTATTATTATTATTATTATATTATAAAAATAAATTTACATATTTTGAAAGTAGGTTGTCTATTTTATAAAAAAAAAAAAAAAAAAAAAAAAAAAAAAAAAGATTTAATCAGGATTCGAACGAACTTTGCAGCGAAGGTATTAAATAGAAAAATATTTTATTTTATTCGCCGACGTTTCGGTCACCAATCACGACCTTTATCAGGGCCTATGATTATAACTTTTATTTAAAAAAAATATATTACTTTACAATAAGAATATAAATTTGAGAAATATTAGATGAACTTACAAATATCGTTAACTATATACGATCTTAGGTATTTTAATACTTATTGTAATCATATATTCTTTTTAATTTGGTAAACTATAATTAACAATATTTGTAAGTATACTAATATTTCTCAAATTTATATTCTTATTTAACTTAATATAATTTTTTTAAATAAATGTTATGATCATAGGTCCTGATGAAGGTCGTGATTGGCGATAGAAACGTCGGGAAATAAAAATTATTCTCATTAACAGCAAGGTTTATCATTACCTAATCCTATAAGCTATTTCTCCTATACGATTAAACGATTAAATCGACTAATTTACGTCAAGAATTAATAAATAATACAATTCCTATGGGCAATTTGTCTTCCCGCTAAAAAATGGAAGAAAATATGGCGGATTCTACCCTCATGGTTAATACAGTCTAGGTTAAACTTGAAAAAATCTGGTGCGACCAGTCACACTAAATTTTTATATAGACCTAAATATTTGGAGGAGGCAATGGCTAAGCTGGTTAAGCTGTAGATTACGAAGTCTGAAGTCTCAACACTACTCGGGTTCGGATCCAGCTTGCCGCATATAATTCAAATATTGCCGAAGTCTCCTCATAGGGTAGGAAAGTGGGGAAAAATCTCACCCCACAGACACAAAGGGCCCGATTAGACGTGGCCTAAGTGCCTTAAAATGAGGATTGCTCTGCCTGGGTAACCGAGGAACAGCCCGGGTGGCTGAGAAGGAGCTGCAACTCCGACTGGGTAACCCGGGATCTGAAAAAGGTTGTGGGCCGGGTAGCTGAGGTAGAACAATACCTCATAAAATCCAAAATCCTAAATATTTGAATTTGAAGGCTGAAGTTGGCAAGATGGATCCATTCCGAAATATTCCAAAAAGAGTGTTTTTTTTTTTTTTTTTTTTTTTTTTTTTGTAATGGGTGCATAAGGTCCGAAGACCTATAATGACCAATAGTCACATGCAGCCAGGAAGAAAATAAGAACAAAAGGAGAAGCATAAAGGGGAAACTCAACTGCGGGAACTGAGAAGATGCCTGTTGAGGTTAGACTTAAAAGTCTGAAGATTGTAGGTTTTGGGGAAGATAGACGCAGGGAGCTTGTTCCAATCACGGGAGGTCATGGGGACAAAGGAAGAATGAAATTGATTTGTTCTGTTAGTCGTGATCTGAACAGCATAGGGATGCTGGGAAGATGCCTCTCTTGTGTTCCGTGAATATGTTGCATTGGGTGGGATAATTGATTTTAATTCGGCAGAGCATTGACCATGGTAATACCTGTAGAAGAGAGAGAGTGCAGATACTCTTCTTCTATGATCTAGTGACTGTAGGGATGCAGTAAGAGTAGAATCACCTATCAGTCTAATTGCACGCCTCTGTATGGCTTCCAAAGAGGAGAGAGCGTCTTTCGACGCCCCTCGCCAAAGGTGGGAACAATATTCAAGACACGGCCGAATTTGGGCTTTATAGAGGATTAGGAGTTGTTGGGAGGAAAAGTAACGCTTCGTTTTGAATAGGAAACCCAATTTCCTTGCGGTAGATTTAACCACAGAAGAGATGTGGTTGCACCAGGAGAGATCAGACGTAATTGTCACTCCCAGAACAGAAAATGAATCTTTGAACTCGAGACTATTATTGCTGTAAATAAGGGGAGGGCAAATCCTATTTTTTTGTCTAGAAATTAAACAACATTGGGTTTTTTGGGAATTGAATTTTACTTGATTGAGGTTTCCCCATTCCTCCAAGAGACCAAGATCATCATTTATCGACGACACAGCCCCCAGACGACCAGTGGATGAGGTTTCACCAGTCCTGACTGAGTGCAGGGTACTGTCATCAGCAAAGCAATGAATTGGATTGGAGGTTACTCCCATGAGATCGTTAATGTACATAAGGAATAGGGTGGGAGAGAGGACAGAACCCTGGGGAACACCTGCGTTGATTGAATGCGGAATAGAAGACACACCGTCGACTACAACCGAGATCTTTCGCTCCGTTAGAAAGCTCTTGATCCACTGGCACAGCTCAGAGGATAGGCCAAAAGATGGAAGTTTAGCATAAAGATTTTTATGCCATACCTGATCGAAAGCCTTCGAAATGTCAAGAGCAACTGCAATAGTTTCCCCTTTCATTTCCATGGCTTTGTTCCAGAGGTGTGTGACAAAGCTCAAAATATCCCCAGTCGAACGAGCATGCCTGAAACCATATTGCCTATCATTCATCATTCCGCAATGTTCCAGATGATTTAAAATTTGAATGTTGAGGGCTTTTTCCATAATTTTGGATAGTATGGAGGTTATTGCGATTGGGCGATAGTTGCTGGGAAGAGAGGAGTCACCTTTTTTGGGAATGGGTTGAATATTCGCCAATTTCCAAGAGTCGGGAAAATTTCCCGAGGAAAATGAGAGGTTGAACAACCTGGATAATATTGGGACCAATTCAGGGGAACATTTTTTAATGACGATGGGGGGAATACCGTCAGGGCCTGGGGATTTGTCGATTACTAGCTCCTTAATAACCTTTTTAATTAGTTTATCCCTAAAATGAATTTTATTCATTGAAATTTTATTGGAATGCTGGGTCGGAGGATCGCGACTATTGGCTTTATCGTCAATTTCTAATTATTATTAGTTAAATAGAGCCTCAATTATTGGCAGCTTCTTTCTTCCCTTTCAAATTTGTGTGGACGTTATATTATCATAAAAAAGTCACATTAAGCTTAGTCCAGACAAAAAAGAGAATTCTCCTATCTAAATATTTGATACAGAATATCAAAAAGTGCACAGATAATTTTTGGGAGCCATCTTACCCACCTTGTCTAAGCCCCTTCCAGGAATTTATAATTTAACTTAACGATTATTTATTTTAAAACGGAATTTAAGTGAAGGATGAGTTAGATTATGAGCCTAGATATATAAAGGATTCATTTTAATCGTCACTGTTCTATGTTCCATTAACGTACACATTAATTAGCAATTTAAACTTATGCGCAACCTCAGAGACTTATGTAATGAAGTCATTTGAGGGTTAAAACGTTGCGAATGGTGGGGGATGGAGGGGGAGGGGGTGGAGGTCGGTTGGTTCATTGCCACATCAAGAACATTTGATGAGAAATTGCTTGCTTGAATACTGGAAAAGTTAATTGCCTTGAAAATGATTATATATCGCTTTTGTATGTATACACAAGAGAGGAGATGATGATGATCATCATCATCACCATCACCATCATCATCATAATAATGGCGATCATCATCAGCAGATAATTAACAAGCGAAACGCCACCGACACCCTAGAGAGGGAGGAAGTGAGCGGGAGGGGAAGGGGGGGGTGTTATTTGATTTTTTATCAAACTTTTCAAAAGTTATTTAATATATAAACTAAGTATAGGTTTTTCTTGTTTAGATTGGCTTGATTTTGTTTTGTTTTGTTTTTTAATAGAATACATCGTCAATTTTAAACTTTCCAAAGGGATTAATTCAAAGCGAGTAAAATAATATTGATTAATTGCTTTTATCAGATATCCAATGATATAATTATTTTATGATATAGCGCAATGTTTTTTCAACCTTTTTGAATACGCGAATATTTTACAAGTAAAAAAATTCCTGACAACCTTAATAAAAATCTGGTGTGACTGGCGCACAGCACACAACTTTCTCTTACCTTCGGTAATCGAAAGTTGTGTTCTGTGCTTTTCACACCAGATTTTTTGTGTCGACATGTATTTAGTTCCCGACAGTACGGAACATTTGAATTCAGATGTAAAATTTATAAGTATGGGAAAATATTTATATTTTGTTACCATGGCAACCATTTCTCCTATACTTTCTAAGATGTACAAGAGTAAAGTAGTCTTCAAAAGATTTCAATGACAAAATGCTGCTGTTCCTGTTCCTTCCCCTAATGGCTATTAGAAAAAAAATGTTTACCTTTTCTTCTAATCTATTTTCTAAAGTAAAAATTATAAAACAAAGGCAAAATGTTTAGAGAATCAAGGATCATGAGGAAAAAATTAATTTAAAATATCAATGATAGGGCTCATATTTCTCAATTTGGAACTCCTATTTTATGAATATACCGATACTTTGAAATTCAAAGGTCGTAAAGGACAAAATGCTACTTTTCAGGAGAGCTAAAAAATGAAAAAAAAAAAAAAAAATTTCCTCATAACATTTTTGACTTTACTATTTTAGTCTTTGAAAGACACTTCTCGGAATTTCTAATCATTTTTGACAAATTTGCGCAGTGTTAGGTTGAATAACACTATATTCTAATAAATTCCTATTATTTCTCAAATATTTAAAAGGCGTAAAAAAAAAAACACTTTTTTATTGAGAAAGCACAATTTTAATTAGACCGTTTTATAAAGGTCAAAAAGCTGAACATTTCTGTATATACATGTATATCTAATTTTTGCTATTTTGTCCTTTACGACCTTTTAATTTGCAAGTATCGATATGCCAAGCACGAGTTGCCCAAACTAAAACTAATATTTTCCTCTCCCCCATTCGACACGAGAGCAAAGGTGTTTTTATTCTTTAAACATAATTATTTAATAAAACTCCCACCAAAGCGATTTCATGGGAATGAAATCGTCCAACGTCAGCTGAGGGACATAAAAAGACGCGCCCAACGAGTCTTCCTTTTTAATTACTCCTCGAATCATTTGCTCGGCCATATTTGTAGATTAGGACAAAAAAAAATCAGAGAGGAAGAAATGGAGAAATTAAAACGAAAGAGACGAGGTGTTTTAATAATATGAAATAATAAAAAAAAAAAGTATAGCAGCTACCACCATTTGAATCAAGAAGAGATTGAGCTATTAAATTCCTAACTTGGAGTTTAATTGAGAACTTTTTTATAGGATACACTTTGAAAAGGATTTTTTAATATGATTTGCAAAAAAAAGAGTAAATTTTATTATTATCCATGGGCTCTTATAAATTGACCCTGTTATGCAAATGTGTGTCAACTCCAAAAAAAAATTCAAAATTGAGTTAAGTTACGGAATATTGTTTCAAATGCTATATTAATAATATCTTTTATGAAATATGTCCTAAAAAAATTTATATTTAATGTAAAAGCTTAAAATTATTTTTACAATATTTCAGGATTTTCATTTTGCAAAAATGATTTATGTACCTAACACGTTGTTTTTTTATGATGTTAACAACCAATAAAAAGTTATTTAACCTACATTAGCCTATATATTGTTTACCTTAAATAATCCAAAATCCTTTTTTGTGAAAAATGAGAAAATTTTCTCTGAATTCGTAGATGTCAAAATTTAATTTTTTGATATTATTCCTGATAATGAAGATGAGAATCAGTGCGATGTCGAAAAGACGACAAAATAAATAATATTAAGTCGATTTCATTATAACTTTGATTTACTGTTGCCATGTTCACTTCCATTCAGGAATTAATTGATGAAAAAATTTTGTTATCACTTTGTATTTAATTTTAAAACATTAATACTTTTTAAAATGTATTAATGTAATTTTGATAAAAAGTTTCTAAGCTATTAGTAGTCTATTAAATATAACCATAAAAGAACTTTTTTTTTTTTCTATAAAAAAAACATTCACACTTTTTTCTCATTCACCCTCACATTCACACACACATTCACACAGTCTTTTCGGCAACTGAGGCCATTTAAGACTTTTTACGATAATCAGTATGTTTAATATATCAATTGGGGGGTCCAGGCATTTTTATTTAAGTCATTTGGTATCCAAATGCCTTAAATAAAATTATCGGACTGCCTGGGATCCGAACCCGAGACGTTCGGTATAGAAGGTAGGCACGCTACCAACTACTCCAAGCCCCTTGGGCCCGAACTTTAATAATCAGAATATAACGTTTTTTATTTCATCTAGCTGCTGTTTTCCCAGGAGGATTCCCGTCCTTCTCTTCTAATTTGATTTATAATATATTCTGGTTTCACTTTTAAATTAACTAAAGTAAGAGAAAGTTGTGATGCTGTGCGACCAGTCACACCAGATTACCCCCCCTCCCCCTGAAAAACACACATATTCTTTTATTTTTGATTAAAATTGCTTTTAGAGGTCTGCCAAGCAGCAAAAGGTTCAGCCTATCGACACGAGAGGCGCCACTAATCAAGAACGCCTTGAAGTTAGGCAAAATATTCCCAGGCCTCATTTATTAAATGCCTATCTATTAGGGAATATTCTCTGGATTTATGAGAGGACATCGAATCCCGTTGATGTATCAATAATAGATTTTATGGTAAAATTCAATTTATTTGATTTTGGAGTTATAAGTTTTTGATCATTTAAAATTTTTAATCAAACTCTACTTCTATTCAAATATTTAATTTTGACTAAGAGCTTTGTCAGGTAATCTTTAAAATTAATTTAAAACCATTTATTTATTTAATAGGTAGTTTCCTTTTGGGAATTTTACAACTCCTCAAGAGGAAACACCCTCTCTGAAATATTGTATTAAATAATATATAGCTACTATTATTCCATTCATTGCCCAAAGTCCTTTTAATACTACATCTTCATAAAATTCAGACTAATGTAGGTTTATAGTTATGGATGTTTTAGTTTTAAGGGATAAGTTGAGCCCTTGTAGGATAGGTGGCCTCTCTCTTTAATGCAAATTAACATCCAGCCATCCAGCAAAACAAAGTCTTCCCTCTCATAAGTCGTTATGGCATCTGACCTAGAAAGACTTCGATTATAATTCGTCTCTAAATCTGCCTTAATTTTCTTAAGTGTATGTATGAATCTCCTTTATTTTTGCTTGCTTAATAGGGACGCCTATCACATCACCCCCAAGAGCATCTTTTTCTCGCTTCAAGCAAGTTTAATTTTATTTTTATCAAATTGAGAGACAAAAGAACATCAGTAAAGTACTGGTATGTTTTGACCTCGCAGACACATCGGCTGCCCAATTTCAAAACACAGAGACAAATTTTTCAAAATCGATTTTTTAGTATTTTTAGTTCCAATGTGAACATAATTTAATTCAAATTTCTCAAAATTTCATTTTTTTCTTATAGATAAACCTAGTTGGTGCATTTTTTTTAATTTGACAATTTTAAAACAAAGTAAGGTTTTAATTATTTAATTTTAAGGGGGTTCACGAGCGACGTCTAAACATACTTAAAAAAAAAAAAAAAAAAAACATGACTATTATAAGGAATATTTCAATGCGGTTTTTTTTTCAAATGAATTAAATTTATAAGAGATTATTGGGACATCGAGCTATAATTTTTTTAATGACTTATTAAAAAATTATCATAATTAATTTTTTTGTTATCAAGCAAATACAAAAAAAAAAAAAACAATCTGTCCCAATAATCTTTAATTTTTTTTTTTTTTTTTTAATTTAAAAATGAAATTATTGTTATTATTAATCACATATTAATTAAGAAATTTTTAAAATAAGCTTAGATGATTTATTTAAAAACCAACTGTCAAATTAGTTCAGCATTCTTGCAATAGATGGCAGGCTAGTCTAACAGCCGATATAGTATTCGCTTATATCTGGCTTATATTTATATATTTTATGCTTTTATAAAAGATACATAATATATAATAACATTTATAAAGTATTTATTGTTAAAAGATCAATGAAAATCAACCAAATGCATTAAATATTATTAGCTACCATCCTGACATCTCTTGGGCAATCTTTGAATTACTTGATTTTTGGGCATACTTTTTATGACACACAACGCCATCTTAGCGGGAAAAACATGAGTAACCACTTCGCTCCCGTTCCCCCTTAATAGGCGTTATTTAATGAATTTTCAATTTAATATAATATTACATATATAAAAATAATAATTAGAAAAAGGGTAAGAGATTGACTTAAATTTCATTTCTTGCACCACCCTTGATATACAATTGTTCAGAAAATGATGCGTCAATTAGCATTCGACTTCTGTTCAAATAAAAAAGGCGTCACTTGTCAAAGACAGACTAAGAAATTAAACACCTCCCAGATACGTAATTTTAATAATCAAATTTATTAGAATTGTTTTTCTTATATTATAACTTATAATATAAAGAGAGCTTAAGAAGAAGGGATCATTTCGAAGAAAATAAATAAACAAGCTCAGTTGTTGGCGGCGTTGTTTATTTGAATAGGGAACCAATTCACGTTAAGGAAAAACGGAGATCCGGATCAGAGGAGCGATGCACGCATAAAAGCCACCTGCTGCATGCATCCCCCCTCCCTCCTCCATCGAACAAAAATAAATAATATTATCAATAAAATAAAATAAATTCTCTTTTTCTTTTTATTTCCTGGCCTCCTCTTTTCATTCACCGTTGCACACAAAAATTAATAATTAATTCCCAGGTGAAATTAAGAAAATACTCTTAAAACACAATTGTATAGCTGTGATGTAATATTAATAGGAGAGAATTGAGAAAATGCAGCTATAGTTTTTTTCTTTATATATTTATTCAATTTATACATCTGACGTTTCGGTTCCTTGTTTGAACCATCTTCAGAGCTGACAAAAAGTCTTTCTGAATGTAACATAGATTTGTGTGTCATGGATTTTATATATTGTCTGAACCATACTCTTATTCTTTATAATAAATATATAAGTAAATGAACGGTAGATTAATACTTGGACGATGTGGTAGTTGGAATTTTTGAAGTACAAAACAATTTCAGAAAATTATCTTGATCTTATTATTTTTATTATCATTTTTTAAGAGCTATTTTACTGTTTCTGACTATTAATTACAAATAGGTATTTAGGAGGGGGAAAGAAGAAAGAATTTTGATTTTTGTTTTCATTGTTTTAATAATAATGACTAGGGCTCGGATTTCGCCCTATTTGCCTTTTTTTTTAATTTATGGCTTGAAATTTAGGCCAATATGATATGTATACGTTTCATGAAATTCTAAATAAAAGAAGAGGCATTTGTTAGTGCCTATAATGCCTATTTTGGCCGATTCTGGGTTTTGGTGTCTATTTCATGTAAAATTTTAAAAATTAGTACTTAAAAATTTGATTTGTATTTATATTCTGGCAAACAAGTACAGAATTACCGAAATTAAGAAAAAATTGTGTGCTGTGCGACGAGTCACACCAAATTACCAAAAATAAGACATCAATTTTTAAAATTTTTTTATATTATTTCTTAAATAATACCTTTTAAGTGCCTATTTTTACAATAAATGCCTTTTTAAGTGCCTATTTTAATAATTTTTAGTGCTTAGCTGCCTGCCTATTTTCAAGATTTTTAGTGCCTCTAAATCCGAGCCCTAATAATGACAAATAAATAGTATTATTACGACGAATCATCGAGGCGAATCTTTATTATAGATATACCCGCATAAAGTGAGAGGTATGACTAAAAAATTTTAAATTTTAATTTATTTATATCAAAGAAAAACATCTTACTGTAACTATTATGGTTATATAATGTAAAGTGATTCATCTTGGATAATTTTGCAATTTTTTACAGTTATGGCTCTGATGAAGGCGAATGGCCGAAACAGGCGTTTCTTGCGCAAAAACTTGTGAGCCAAATGCTCTGATAATAAAAAAAAAAAGTAATAATAATATCATGATAATTTTCTGAAATTGTTTTGTACTTCAAAAATTCCAACTACCACATCGTCCAAGTATTAATCTACCGTTCATTTACTTATAGAACACTGGACTACACTAACAATTGTAAGATTGTTTTAATAATAAATATATAAGTAAATGAACGGTAGATTAATACTATTAGTCTAGGCCTAATACTATTAACCTTATATTAATATAATAAATATATTACACCAGGTATACCTCTGGTCATCACATGCAGTGTATATACCTAGTATTTATTTATTAAAACGATTTTAGTGTAGTCCAGTGTTCTATAAGTAAATGAACGGTAGATTAATACTTGTTATATGGACCCTGTTACGCATTAGTGTGTCAAGCGCCAGCTACCGAGATTTGAGAAAATTAACATTAAAGTTTTTTGTTTTGATTGGATTATATATAATTTTTTTTTTGTCAATTATGCAAGTAATATTAAATATAAATTTTTTTAGGACATATTTCATAAAAAATACTATTAATTATAGCATTTGAAACAATATTCCGTATTTAACTCAATTTTTAATTTTTTTGGCGCTTGACCCACTAATGCATAACAGAGTCCATATAATAGATGAGTTTTGGAAAGTCTTGCAATTTTTTAATTAATATTTTCTTTCTCTTATTATTTTTACATAGAAACGATTTAAATTTCGATTAAATTTTTTATAGCTTGTCGCTTTGCGATTAATTGTCCATAAGAGCAGCCGTTCCGTTTTTGAAGAGAACCCCTCTGGGGTCGCAAAGATAAGACCTTGTCTGGTTGGTTGGCTACCCCTCCAATATATACATATCTCCATCCATATTCTAATAAAGATAACTTTTATGTGTCGATTTCGATATACTGTACATTTGGTCCCGAAACGACCAGCCATCGGCGACGTCGTCTCTCGATTTTTCAATTATATTACAAAAAATATGGCACAAAAAAAAAATCAAAGACGACGACGACGACGACGGCATCGATACAAAAGATTAAACTTTTACTGGTGTCAATAAATAATGATTTTTGAATTTGCATATTCAACATCTTTAAACGTAAAAGAAAAAAAAAGAGATCGTATGCCGGAATAATGCCACCCACCGTCGTAATCGCTAAATGATGATTTGTATCTTACAAGTTAAACAAAATCATATATATATAGCTATATAATCAAATTAATCCTCACTTAAATGTATTTGATTTTCTTAATAAAAAAATCTGGTGTGACTGGTGCACTGTTCTGTGCTTGTCATACCAGATTTTTTGTGTCGACATGTAGAGTAAGGTGGGGCAAAAGTCCGCGCGGGGCAAAAGTCCGAATCCTCATTTTAAAATCCCCGTTAGACTTGGCGTTGTTCTAAACAACTTTGTTAGGTTGCTAACAACAAGAACAGATGATGATTCGAAATTCAATAACGTGTTTGAAGCCGATTGTTAACAATGAGCAAATTTATGTTTTTGTCACCTTCCATCTAATATTTATGGAAATTCTCATGGTTGCAACATGTACCAGCATGCACTTTTCTAACTGTCTAATGTCATTGTTTGCTAGCTGATAACCCTAAATAAATATTTTAAAACCTTTTTCTTCTCTACAGTTAACAATAAAAATTTTTTGTAACACTTCGATGAAAATAGCTAAATGGGGCAAAAGTCCGCGGCCTCGACGGGGCAAAAGGCCCAATGGATCTCCAATGGAACAAATGTCACCCAATGGTATTCGAGTTTCTAATAGCCCTGCCTAGTAGTTTCTCGGATTAATGAGCCTAGGGAAACGACCACGACCCGAAATGTTTATGCAGATTATGAACTTCAATCTTACTGGGAACTAATTGTTATAAGGCCTATTGTGTATTTATAATAAATAAAATAAATACATAAAACATACCTATACCTAATGTATTTCTTATTAAGTCTTTTTTATACCCTGGTTGGAGACGGGGTTCGCTGCAGGGGCAATTGTTTGCATCTAAGGACTTTTGCCCCGCTAGTGCGGACTTTTACCCCCTCGGTGGGCAAATGAAAATTTTTGTTTAAATACCTCTCCTACTCTTATGCTACCGAATTGGAAACCAAAAAAATTATGTAAGATAGCCAATTAACCAGGCTTTCAGGGGATGTTCCTATTTTTATTGTATCTTTCATAGGAAGGTCAAAAAAAATTCCCAAAGAAAAACTGCGGACTTTTGCCCCACCTTACTCTATTTAGTTTCCGACAGTTCGGTACATTCGATTTTCAAGGTGTAAATTTATAAGTATGGGAAAATATTTATATTTTGTTACCATGGCAACCATTTCTCCTATCTTTTTTATGGAGAACAAGAGTAAAGTGGTCTTCAGAAGATTTCAATCACAAAATGAGAATATACATTTTAACGAGAACCTAAAAAATAATTGATTTTTGAATTTAAAAAAAAATCGTTGCAGTCAATTTAGAGAAAATCGAAAAAAAAAGTGAAAAAGTGCATAAATAAAGTACTGGTACTCTTTAATCGATTTTGTTCAAAAGCTTAGTGTCACGTCCCAGGGGGGTGCCTAACTTAAATATAAAATTTCAACCTCCTAGCTCTTTTCGTTCTTGAGATATTTTGACAGACCATGTCGCGAAAACCACTTTTTTGGATTCAGGGGATCTCAAAACGTGTATATCTATCAAAATCTCGACATCGAATTTTTGACATGAATCCAATACTTTCTCTCTCTTTATATTAACATATATATAGAGGTAAGGGAAACTAAAAATATGATGTTTCTGGTCGCACGTGACTTTTTGTGACGACATATATTTAGTTTCTGACAGTACGGTACATTTGAATTCAAGATGTAAAATTTATAGACTTGGGAAAGTATTTATATTTTGTTACCAAGGCAACCATTTCTCCTAGCTTTTCTATGGAGTACAAGAGTAAAGTGTGCTTCATAAGATTTCAGGGGAAAAATTTTAAAGAGCATGTAAAAAATAATTGATTTTTGAATTTTAACCAAAATCGTTGCGAATTTTGAGAAAATCAAAAAAAAAAAAAAAAAACTGAAAAAGTACATCAGTAAAGTACTATTCAACCTCCTAGCTCATTTCCTTGCTTAAACAGGTCCACTCACACAAACACACAGAGACAGACAGACCAATTTGCGGGACTCACTTTTTTGGACTCAGGGGACCTCCTAACATGTATTTCCATCAAAACCTGGATATCGAATTTTTGACATGAATCCAATCCTTTCTCATTATAATATAATATAAAATATATATTATATATTTCATATATAGGGCAAGAGAAAGTAAAAATATTTAGCATCCATTTTTTACTTTCTCGTATAGAGAAAGTTATGTAATCGTAAAAAAATTCGACTTCGAGATTTTGATGTTTCTCCACGTTTTAGACCTCCCTGAGTCCAAAAAAACCATTTTTGGCATTATGTCTGTGTGTGTGTGTGTGTGTGTGTGTGTGTGTGTGTGTGTGTAAACACGATTGCTTAAAAACCAAAGCAGCTAGATCGATGAAATTTGGTATATGCTCCTTACACTAAAATTGTAGATTTCTATCAACTTTTGGAGTAAATACGTCACTTGGAAGTAGTACTTTACTTAAAAAGTTTTTTCAAAAATTTTGAAATTTTCAATTTTTTTGTTATATTATGATAAAATACTCTATTTTAAAAAGTATTTATTCTTTGACATTTTTTCGAAAACTGAATAGTTTTTCAAATAATCAAAGAAGAAATAGAAAATATTCGTTAATTTTGATAAAAAATCAAAACAAAATCATACAGGTGTCATTAAAAAAAGGGTAAATATAAACAAATGAATTTGTGAAACAAATGAATTTGTTTATATTTACCCTTTTTTTAATGACACCTGTATGATTTTGTTTTGATTTTTTATCAAAATTAACGAATATTTTCTATTTCTTCTTTGATTATTTGAAAAACTATTCAGTTTTCGAAAAAATGTCAAAGAATAAAAACTTTTTAAAATAGAGTATTTTATCATAATATAACAAAAGAAATTGAAAATTTCAAAATTTTTGAAAAAACTTTTTAAGTAAAGTACTACTTCCAAGTGACGTATTTACTCCAAAAGTTGATAGAAATCTACAATTTTAGTGTAAGGAGCATATACCAAATTTCATCGATCTAGCTGCTTTGGTTTTTAAGCAATCGTGTTTACACACACACCCAGACGTAATTCCAAAAGAATATACGAGAAAGTCTCGGGGAAGTCAATCCCCATATTTCTGTTTATATTTTATCAAAGTGTTTTTTTTTTAACCCTTTTCGGCTACTGAGTCTATTTAGGGGTATGACTTTATTATATAAACTAGCTGCCCGCCTTCAGCGACAGACAGACGGACACTCCGCTATGATGTATATAGATATTAATATACATTCTGCCGATGGCTATCGGGGGATGTTCCACACGCTGATTTCTCGGGGTCACTATTCCCGAGCTTTCGCCCCGTGCTTGGCATTGATTAACTGCAACGATGGTGGTGAATGTTGCTATTCTCCGTTGCTATAAGTAAAACAGCCAATTGTGTAAAAGTCAGATCGGTGCTGACGTCACTGCCTTCGTCAATTTCTTTATCAGTTTCAAAATATTAATTTTATTTTTTAACCATCTACAAAGCTGTCGGTTACAGCAATTAAATTCAATTAATTTTTTTAGTTTCAATTGTACCCGATAGATGGCAGAGTGGACATAAGGCGTTTCAAAGAGACTGACTTGTCGCAGCTTTAATATATAAATCTAGAATGAAATGGTTTTCTTTAATGGACTTATATACCAATCTTTTTAAAGCAAAACTTTAATAAAGAAACAATTTTATTTCACACGAATTTTTTTGCTGAACAAGTTTTCTTTTGTGCAACCAAAGTTTTACAACCTGCTAGAGTAGACATGGGTCGTTACTCGATTTTGCTGTACCAGGTACCAGCTGTTACAGGTACTTGTTCTGACCCGATATTTTTACCTGATACTTTTGTACCCGAAACAAATTTCACCCAGCAACGCTAACTTTACATTAATTCAAGTCAATAACAACGTGTCTAACATTTTTTCAAATGTTTTCTACCCTATTTATTCTTGTGTTGAGAACAAACTCATAATTATTCATTACTAAAGAGTTTTCCAAACTGAGTGAACTGACATGTCTCCAAATTTAAAATGTCAATTTATATACTGCATTAGAAAAATAATTAACAAATTTCTGTGCCGGCGAACGAAATTTAATTTAATTCTATTCATTATGTATTTCAATTCACAGTTACATATATTTTTATTTTTTTAATTAATGTTTTTTAAAAAAAAAAAAAATAGTTTCAAAGTAAAAATCAGATAACTTATTTATTAAAAAAAAAAATATATTTTTTTCATTTCTGCTCTCTTTCTTAAAGTGAATAAAAGAGAAATAATGTATAAGTAATAATTAGATTTGTATTTAATTATTATAGGGCCTAGTGAGAAAAGTAGAGTAAAAAATGTAAAAATGATTCGGAATGACGTTCGAAAAGCGCGCCAGAGCAATAGCGAAATTGCCCTGTCAGGAGAGAAGAGACGGGGCGGGGCGTCGCGAGTTGAGGGTTGCAAGAGAGAAGGAAAGAGAGAGCAGGCGCAACGAAAACTGTATCGGGTAAGGAACGAAGCTCTAAAGTGAAAAGCAAGTATTTGATCAATGCGCAAGCGCGAGCGAGATATCAGGTTCGAGTGAGAAACGAATACCGAGCAAATAACATATACTTTTTGTATCTGTTATTTGAGTATCAACAACTCGGGCATACTCGACTGAACCTGAACAGGACGCGTATTCCTTTCTCACTCGTACCTGATATCTCGCGCATGCGCATTGATCAAATACTTGCTTTTCACTTTAGAGCGTCGTTCCTTACCCGATACAGTTTTCGTTTCGCCTGTTCTCTCATTCCTTCTCTCTTGCGACCCTCAACTCGCGACGCCCCGCCCCGTCTCTTCTCTCCTGACAGGGCCATTTCGCTAGCTCTGGCGCGCTTTTCGAACGTCATTCCGAATCATTTTTACATTTTTTACTCTACTTTTCTCACTAGGCCCTATAATAATTAAATACAAATCTAATTATTACTTATACATTATTTCTCTTTTTATTCACTTTAAGAAAGAGAGCAGAAATGAAAAAAATATTATTTTTTTTTTTAATAAATAAGTTATCTGATTTTTACTTTGGTATTTAAATACCTGATATTTTTTGCTCGTACCCATTATGTGTACCTGTTACTTTTTCCTACCTGATACAAAATATCAGATTGATACAGTATCACCCATGTCTATGCTAGAGATGGGCAAAATCGTTCTTTTTGAAGAACGGGTCGTTCGCCGTTCGATCTCTGAAACGACCCTTTCATCCTTCTTTTTTCACTATCTCTGCCCCCCACCCCGTCTCATTAAGATCGAAGGTTTTTTACCTTCTCTTACCTCTATATATATGTAACATATATATAGAGAGAAAGTATTGGATTCATGTAAAAAATTCGATGTCGAGATTTTGATGGATATACACGTTTTGAGGTCCCCTGAATCCAAAAAAGTGGTTTTCGCGACATGGTCTGTCTGTGTGTCTGTCTGTCTTTGTGTGTGTGTGTTCAATTTTAAGCATGAAAGAATTGAGCTAGGAAGTTGAAATTTTATATTTAAGTTAAACACCCTCCGGGACCGAGAAAATAAGCTTTTAATCAAAATCGGCCAAAAAGTACTAGTACTTTACTGATGTACTTTTTCAGTATTTTTCGATTTTCTCAAAATTCACTCTAACGATTTTGATTAAAATTCAAAAATCAATTATTTTTTAGATGCTCTTTCAAATGTATATTCGCGTTTTGCCCTCAAAATTGTTTGGAGCACACTTTACTCTTGTGCTTCATAGGAAAGATAGGAGAAATGGTTGCCATGGTAACAAAATAAATATTTTTCCATGTTTATAAATTTGACATCTTAAATTCTAATATATTGGCGAAAACTAAATACATGTCGACACAAAAATCTGGTGTGACAAGCACAGTACACAACTTTCGATTACCGAAGGTAAGAGAAAGTTGTGTGCTGTGCGCCAGTCACACCAGATTTTTTTAACATTTACACTTTTTTCTCATTTCCACAGTCTTTTTCGGCAACTTTGGCTATATAAGACTTGACTATAACCGTTATTTATGAATCTATCTATATTGGGGTCTAGGCATTTCTATTTAAACCATTTGGTATCCAAATGGCTTAAATAAAATCATCGGACTGCCTGTGGTCCGAACCCGCGGCGTTCGGTATACGACGCTAACCCCTATACCAAGCCCCGAGGACAAAGCTATTTTAACAAAAATGTAAAAAAATAAATAAACAAGGCTTGTGTTCCTAATTTCAGCTCTTTGTTTAGCCTTATACCGAACTTTGCTAACTAACTAACTTCTGGGCTCTTATTTAATCATATGATTAGCTTAACTAGATGTTTAAAGACTCGAAATCATAGTCATCTGGCTTATCCGAGGGATAGCTAGTTATTTAGATGTGATGCGGCCCTTAAATTCTAGTTAGGTAATTGACAATGTGTGATGCAACTTGGCCTAAGATGTAAATTAATTAATATAATAACAAACGAAATGTTTTTCTGCCTTTATTCTTTTAATCTCTCTAAAAAGAAGCTCAATAGTTTGAGTTATTTAGAAAATTAAAAAAAATATCGTAAAAAACAGTTGGATATTGGATAAAATGGACGAAATAACCAAAGAAGAATTTTCTTTGAGTAAAGAAAAAAAAAAAAAAAGAAAGACAAGACAAAGAGCCTCCGCACCAGGCGATTATGCAAAAATACTTGCAAGGGAAAAAGAAATAGATTATTATCTTCCCCATCTCTTTTTCCTTTTTTTTTCCTCTTTGTATAATAACATGTTTGTAGAAGAATTGGTAAAAGGAGAGGGGCCTGGGCATGTAGAAAAAGGGAAAATATGTTTAGGATGGTTTAAAGCATGAGCTCTTTACTTGTTTTTTTTTTTCTTTTTTAGCGATCAAAAGAAGAATAGAGAATATTCACTTTTTCGATAATTGCAAATATGCTTTTTGATTGTAAGTTAAATGACTTTAATCCTTATATTTTTAAGGTATAGGCTAATGAGTGAAATTACTTATATTTCTACACTAATGATATTGGACTGGAAATAACAACACTCGAAGAATTTCTAAAAGAAGCAACCAGAAAATTTGTCGAGCACACGAAAACGGCCTAAATAGTTGCACTGTAAAAATAATTTTGTTGATTTTACAATTGTGTAGGAAGCAAATTACAATTAAACAAAAACATACTAAATTTAGTAAGTCTTTGCAAAAACCATTTACAAATGTATTGTAATTTTCGAAAGTCGTTTGAAAATTAGAGTGCAATTGAGTGGGATTTTTAGAATTCCCAAACTTCATTCGAAAAAAATACAATTTTTAACGAAAATTACTATACAATGTATGTAAAATTACAATCGAACGATTTTGATTAAAATTCAAAAATAAATAATTTTTTGGTGCTCTTAAAATGTATATTCTCATTTTGCCATTGAAATATTTTGAAGCACAATTTACTCTTGTACTTCATAGAGAAGATAGGAGAAATGGTTGCCATGGTAACAAAATATAAATATTTTCCCATGTTTATAAATTTTACATCTTGAATTTTAATATATTGGCGGAAACTAAATATATCTCAACACAAAAAATCCGGAGTGACAAGCACAAAACACAACTTTCGATTACCGAAGGTAAGAGAAAGTTGTGTGCTGTGCGACCAGTCACACCATATTTTTTTGAAATAGTGTGAGATCTATTGATATTGGATATTGAAATAATTAATACGGCCATAAAATAGTAAAAAATAAATATTATACGTTTTTTACTATTATTTATTTGTCTCTCCCATCCAAGAGAGAGCATTATTTATTGTTACTTAACAACAAGTGAAATCATTCTCTTTGGGGCTAATGAATCACTTTATTTAGACGATAGATTTGCAATGGGGAATGTTTTTAGAAAGGATTTAATAGTTATTTCCAAGAATAGCAGCATCTCTCGCCGGCCGACGACAATGCCTGGTGGGGGGGGGGGGGTGCAGGCTCCACTTCCCCTCGTCTCGCCGTTTCTTAAGCTCGAATTAATATACGTTATAAAAAATAAAAACTCTGCAATTGCGTACAACTCGCAAACTACCGCCCCAAACAAAAAAAATTATAAATTTTTCAAATTCAAATGTACCATACTACCGGAAACTAAATATATCTCGACACAAAAAAAATCTGGTGTGGCAAGGACAGAACACAGCTGTGCGACCATCACACCAGATTTTTTTAATACTCTATCTATAATAAAAAAAAGACTAAAAAGTTAAAAATAAAAATATGGGCCTAATAAAAACAACTTTAAAAAAAAAATGCTTTTATTTAAATTTAATTAAAAAGAGAGAAAGAATTTAATTGTTCTCGTTAAAATTGTTGAATATTTATGACTTCAAATAAAAGCGTGGGGCGCTTCGAAGTGATTCCGAGGCTCTGAAAATATACAATTCCTTAAGCTATCAATCTGCGCTCCACGCTGTTATTTTAAGTCATAATTATTCAACAATTTAACAAGAACAATTAAATTATTTCTCTCTTTTTAGTTCAATTTAAATAAAAGCATTTTTTTTTTTAAGTTGTTTTATTATATTTTTTACAACTTTTTTTTTATAGAAGCCACATCAATGAATTTTTTCATGAAACAACAACAACAACAAATGAACAGAAAAAAAAGCGTGCAATTTCATCCCTTGGTTAGTTTAGTTGATGTGATCGGGTCATAAGGGCAGATGTCATTCATAATAAGGTGTTTCAATTGCAAGAACAATCAGTCGGATTAATCTCTCTAACTCGAATTCCATCAATCGAGATGAATTGTTCGTGATTTGCTAGCTTTGTGCTTTGTTTATGTTTGTAAATTTAACGAGAGTCCAATTTGCTTTTGATAAATCTGATACCGGTATTATCTTCAAGTACGTACCTACGTATTATTAGATACTGTTATTGTTCTATTATCTTTAATTGCCTTAAATCAAATCAAAATTGTTTGTCTCGAAATATTGTGGGAGATTTTGTTGGGGCTGAGTGAAAAAAAAAAAAAAAACTTCACATCTATTAGCCGTGCCAGGCTGAAGTTTCTAAGCCATCCTCAGAGCTGTGTATATTTTTTATTTTAACCAGAAAATAAAAAAACATACACACTTCCTATGTATTAAAATTATATTACAATATTACTACACCAACAATATTTAATGAAAATTGTACAGGCGGCACCACAAGTACCTGATGTGCCCGAGAGTGGAGTCTTGAGCTTAGGCAACCAAAATGCTTAGCAGACCGCCTTCCACTTTAACCATCTACAAAGCTGTGGGTTACAGCAATTAAATTAATTTTTAGTTTCATTTGTGCCCGATAGATGGCAGAGTGGACATAAGGCGTTCCAAAGAGACTGACTTGTCGCTGCTTTATTATATAAATCTAGAATGAAATGGTTATTTTTAGAGAAATTATACAATCAAAAAAGTTTGGGTTTTTCTGAATTTAAATGATATAACTTAATATTTACTTCTTTTATTAAAAAAATAAAAAAAACCTTCACACTTATTTTTCTTTCTCACTCGCATTCACACGGTCTATTCGGCAACTTTGGCCATTTAAGACTTTGACGATAACCGTTGTAATTTATATATATATATTGGGCTTCAGGCATTTCTATTTAAGCCATCTGGTATCCAAATGGCTTAAATAAAATCATCGGACTCCCTGGCTCCGAACCCGCGACGTTTGGTATAGGAGGTAGGCACGCTACCTAGTACGCCAAATTCGGGGGCCGATGTAAAATTTATAAGTATGGGAAAATATTTATATTTTGTTACCATGGCAACCATTTCTCCTATCTTCCCTATGAAATACAAAAGTAAAGTAGTCTTCAGAAGATTTCAATCGCAAAATGAGAATATACATTTTAAAGAGCATCTAAAAAATAATTGATTTTTGAATTTTAAAAAAATCGTTGGAGCGAATTTTGAGAAAATCGAAAAAAACTGAAAAAGTACTAGTACTCTTTGGCCGATTTTGATTAAAAGCTTATTTTCCGGTCCCGGGGGGTGTTTAACTTAAATATAAAATTTCAACCTCGTAGCTCAATTCCTTCATGCTTAAAATTGAACACAGACACACAGACACACAGACACACAGACAGAGAGACCATGTCGCGAAAACCACCTTTTACTTTCTCTTACCTATGTATATATGTAATATATATATATAAAGTATTGGATTCATGTCAAAAATTCGATGTCGAGACTTTGATGGATCTTCACGTTTTGAGGTCCCCTGAATCCAAGTGGTTTTCGCGACATGGTCTGTCTGTGGGTGTGTGTGTGTCTGTGTTCAATTTTAAGCATGAAGGAATTAAGCTACGAGGTTGAAATTTTATATTTAAGTTAAACACCCCCCGGACCGGAAAAATAAGCTTTAATCAAAATCGGCCAAAGAGTGCTAGTACTGTACTTTTTCAGTTTTTTTCGATTTTCTCAAAATTCGCTCTAACGATTTTGATTAAAATTCAAAAATCAATTATTTTTTAGATGCTCTTTAAAATGTATATTCTCATTTTGCGATTGAAATCTTCTGAAGACTACTTTACTTTTGTATTTCATAGGGAAGATAGGAGAAATGGTTGCCATGGTAACAAAATATAAATATTTTCCCATACTTATAAATTTTACATCTGAATTCAAATATTCCGTACTGTCGGGAACTAAATATATGTCGACACAAAAAATCTGGTGTGACAAGCACAGTACACAACTTTCGATTACCGAAGGTAAGAGAAAGTTGTGTGTTGTGCGCCAGTCACACCAGATTTTTTTCGATTTCAGCCCACTGTGCGACATTTGGTATATGAGGTTAGCACGCTTACCTCTACCCCAAGCCCCGAGTACCTAGTACTTTTTGGCTGATTCAGTTTAAAAACTTATTTTCCAGGGGGCTGTCTAACTTAAATATAAAATTTCAACCAGGGACGTCAATTGAGGGACAGGCCATGCCACGAAAACAACTTTTTTGGCCTCAAGGGACCATCAAAATATCGACATCGAATTTTTGACATGAAACCTATACTTTCTCTCTATATATACATTCAATATATAGGTAAGAGAAAATAAAAAGGGAGTGAGAATAAAAGAAGCTTGAGAGAAAGACTGGAAACATGGGAACTTAAAATCGCTCGCTCTAAATTTGTATTTCTTTCAACTTTGAGCCTGGCTGGCCTTTCTAAATTATTTTCGCTTCATTTCCCTGTTTATTTATTTATTCTTTTATTATTTTTCAATTTATATTAAATTCCAAATACAATCTACAAAGTGAAATTCTATTTGCATTCTAATTTAAAAAAAAGCACATATGCTCTTCTAAATATTTTCATCTTTTTTTTGTTTTTCGTAATTTTATCAAAAGATACTAATAACGAACCCTTTAGGGACTCCTGGGAGCGCGTCTTTTTCTCTCCCTTTTTTTTTTTGCGCGTGGCCAAAATAGAAATGGAATTGAATAAAAAGGCCGATGTGTATGCGTCTGTTTGATTGTTTTTTTTTTTTTTTTTTTTTTCGAAAGTAGTTAGCATTTCTGCGGTCTTTTAACTCTCTATCGAATTTCCCTCTGGAGGATTCCCTTTGTGTGCAAAAGCAAATGCATTCTTTCTCCAAACAACATAACACGATCATTTCAAATGTGGGTAAGAGAAAATCATCAGCCGAGGGATAAATTGACAAGAAAAAAAAAAAGAGAGTAAAATTTTATGTAGATGAAGCTCTGAAGAGAAGATAAATTTTGCAAGAATTCACATTAATTTATAAAATTTGTAATCAACAGAGAATAGAGGAAAAAATTGTAGAGCCGAAGAGGAAAACACTTTAAATGGCCAAACTCTGAGATTATACGGACGATGTTATGCATAAAGGAACCAAGCGCCATTAATCGAAATTGAGTTAAGGCCGCCATCTTGTAGGGAAAAAGAAGATCTTCCTCTTTATTTAAATCATAACATTATTACTCTGTGCACTTTTTTGTATTATAAAACAAGAAAAAAAGTCATTGTCAATGGGTTTGTTGACAAGTGCACATGTGCAAATGAAATGCCTCTTATTTCAGATTTAGGTTAATAGCGCTTGGTTTCTTCATGCATATCATCGTCCATAACGAGAAATCAATGTGTGATCTTAAAAAATATAAATAAACAATAATAAAATTGAGAGAGAAATGAAATTAAGGTGCGCGTCTCTGGGTGCTAATTTTGGGACTTTCCAGCTGCCACAATTTTGAAGCTATCGACCTCAAATTTTTTTTAAATTAAAGCTATTTAAAATATCTACAACTTATAGAAGCCCTTTTTTTGATTTTCGAAAAAATAAATTTTTTTTTTAGATTAATCGCATTAAATAAAAGATATTTTAAAAAAAGGAGCTCTATAAGTTGTAGATAATTAAATTAGTAATCATTGTGTTAAAAAATAATTAATTTTTTGCCTTTAATTAATTAGCTGGAAAGTCTAGAATTAAATGCAACAAGTTACGTGTTTTCCTATGGGGGAACACTAACGCCATCTGGTGCCGCCTCGAGTCAATCGTGCTTTAACGGTTTTTCGAGACGCGCACCTTAAGGTGAGCGTCTCGAAAAACGGTTAGAACACTATAGGCTATCGAGTTACTCGAGGCGGCAAGAGATGGCGTTAGTTTTCCCCATAGGAACATAAAGGCCTCGGGAATTTAGCCTCCCCCCCTCACTCTGTTTGTGACCATCCGCATTACTAAATCTTGTGCGTAGTGAGGACCCCAGCATTTTTAAAAATCTCTTTTGTTCCCCATTCCCCTCAGTCCTATCTAAAGGGGATCCTTTGAATAGCCTTCGTTGCTGGTCAGCCATCTAAAGAGTCTAGAACCCTCTCGAAGATTCGAATATCATCATTTATTAGGACGACAATTATTTCAGCATTTTGATTGGTAATTACTCTTGATAAATTACCATCTCGAATAATTTCAATTATGTTGTTGGTTCTCTAATTTCAAGGAAAGCTATTTAAGCTGACCTCTCTCCCAAATGAAAAGCCATTATTAATGCTTTCGGGGCTTTGTGTATCTATCAATTAAATAATTGTGATGGCTGTACCATCTCCTTAAATGCTTGCTATTCTTAGTATTCATCAATTAATTGAAATCCACTCGGGAAGATGTAGAGACAACAAAATGAATGAATGAACAAGAAGAATAATTAATATTTATTTTGAATGGTGAGAAGAAAAACAGAAAACGATTACGGTACCAAGGAAAAAGTACTACTAGTGTACTCATTGGCGTAGCCAGAAATTTTTGATGGGGGGATTAAGAAATTTTTTTCAAAAATTTAAGATTATTTTAGGGTATTTATAAATCATTTTGGTTTGTTTTTTGGCTAGAGTAAATTATTATATTTTACTTTCTCTTACCCTATGTGAAATATAATTTGTATTAAATATCTAATCATGGCTTGTGTCCCATGGGGTTTGGGGGTTCAAACCCCCCCCACCCCTGGCTACGCCTATGAGTGTACTAATATAACATTTTTTCCAAAATCTCATCATTGCTGAAAATAATAAAATAAACACACAGATAGTTAATTTCGGATGGAACAAAGTTGCTAAAAGCGAGTATTTCAATTCATTTTATGGAGTATGTGCAAGGGCGGATACAGGAGGGGGGGGGGTAAAGGGGGGTAATTACCCCCCTGAGATTTGAAAAAATACTTTTTTTCGAAAAAAAATGTATTTTTATTGTAAAATTTTAAAAATTAATACCAGGAGGAGTGGCTGAATATATATTGAGTAGTGAGGATATCCAGGCAGCCAGAAAAACAATAAAGAAAATTAAATTTGTCTTTACTTCATATATTTTTGTCTACGTTTCGGCCGATATTCCGGCCTTCATCAGGACAAATGTTATTTGCCTCGAGCTTATAGAGGCTCTTGGCAACTCCTGACAATGTGTTTGAGTGAACATTCGTCGGATGGCATGACTTCAATAGTGAACTATTGAACCAGAAGTCATGCCATCCGACGAATGTTCACTCAAACACATTGTCAGGAGTTGCCAAGGGCCTGTATAAGCTCGAGGCAAACAACATTTGTCCTGATGAAGGCCGGAATATCGGCCGAAACGTAGACAAAAATATATGAAGTAAAGACAAATTTAATTTTCTTTATTGTTTTTCTGGCTGCCTGGATATCCTCACTACTCAAAATTAATATATTAATTTTGAGTTTTAAGTATACTTAAAAATTTGATTTGTATTTATATTCTGGCAAACAAGTACAGAATGCGCCTTTAAATTACCGAAATTAAGAAAAAAAAATGTGTGCTGTGCGACCAGTCACTCCAGATTACCCCCCCCCCCCCCCCGAGTAACACCTCTGGATCCGGCACTGAGTATGGGACATTAGTGTTTTTTACATTCTCTTACCTATGTTAATAAATAGAGAGGATTCATGTCGAAAATTCGATGTCGAGATTTTGATGGATATACACGTTTTGAGGTCCTCTGAATCCAAAAAAAATATAATTTTCGCAACATGGTCTATTTGTTCAATTTAAAGCATGAAGGATTTTAGCTAGGTGGTTGAAATTTTATATTTAATTTAGGCATCACCCTGGCACGTGACACGAAGCTTTTGAACAAAATCGGCCAAAAAATACTAGTACTTTACTGTTGGTACTTTTTCATTTTTTTTTTCGATTTTCTTAAAATTCGCTTCAACGATTTTGATTAAAATACAAAAATCAATTATTTTTTTAGATGTTCTTTAAAACGTATATTCTCATTTTGTCCTCAAAATTGTTTGAAGCACACTTTACTCTTGTACTTCATAGGAAGGTAGGAGAAATGGTTGTCATGGTAACAAAATATAAATATTTTCCCATGTTTATAAATTTTACATCTTGAATTCTAATATATGCCCTTGGGACTTGGTGTAGGGGTTAGCGTGCTAACCTCGTATACCAAAAGTCGCGGGTTCGGATCCCAGGCAGTCCGATGATTTTATTTAAGCCATTTGGATACCAAAGGGCTAAAATATCATTATGACTATTGGAATACAGTATAATTAATAATAAGCTCATTGACGCTCTCGCGCTTGGTGTAGTGGTTGGCATGCTAGCCTCGTATAGCAAGAGTCGCGGGTTCGGCTCCCAGGTCAGCCGATGATTTTATTTAAGCCATTTGGATACCAAATGGCTTAAATAAGAATGCCTGGAGCCCCAATTATTGTATTTTAATCAATAACAGATATCTTAAAAGTCTTGTATGGCCTGAGTTGCCGAAAAGACTGTGTGAAAGTGTGTGTCAGTGTGAATGAGAAAAAAGTGTAAAAAAAAATTAAATTAGCTCAAAAAAAGAAGGGGAGGGGATTAGGGTTAATAAACCCCGGGAATTCTCTCGGCGGCCTTGTCTAGATATTCTAAAAGATTTTCAAAAAATCTTTGCTTCCATTATAATTTTAGTGATTTTTTTGCTATTTGAAAATTATAATAATTATTTATTTATTTTAATGACAGCATGACGTCAAAATGGTGTAGATTATTTATTTTATTAATCTGTTTTTATAATACAACTTTAAGGGCCGATAGTATAAAGCTAGTTCGAAATTTGAACCTCGGTCAACAGGCGATTTGACCGAGAATTGCGTAGTATAAAACTTGACCGCCAGTCAAACCAGCTTTGACCGAAGGTTCAACTTGAGCGGCCGAATTCAGCCAGTCAAATTTTTGACTCGGAGTTCAAATAGCAAATTTTGACAGCTGGCCATATGTGATCACGTATTTTTAAATACATAACCTAAAACATTATTCAAAAATATAAATACCAAACAAAGTAAAAATACAGTTTATTATAAAATTGACAATATATTTTAATTTAAAAGTATAAATAATAGTTAGTAATGTTGGTAAAATTTTAAAATTATATAAATATTCACAAAATAATAATACTAAATTTTATATTAATAATAAGGGAATAAATATTAATAAATAAAAAATAATATTATTATATATATTATTTATTTTTAGCAAAAAGCTTTAGTCTCAGGCCTTTTGTCTATTTATTTTTGTTTTTTCTTTTAAATAGAATAGTTAGTCGAATATAATGAATATATTTGTAATCGTGTCTATTATTATTATGTTTGATATGATTGCTTGATTGATTGAGGAGACGATAAATCAGATTTGGGGACGGAATATATAATTATAATTCACTGGAATATATATTATAGATTTATAAACTCATTAATGTAATTGATAGATGAATTAGGCTAGAATTGAGGTGGCTCCCCAAATCGTGTTTTATTGACAGCAATCTACTAAAAAATTCACTCAAATTGAGAAAGATGCCAAACGAATAAAATAATACCATTTTTTTTGTATTATATTTGTAAATTGTTTTTTTGTTGAAATTTAAAAAAAACAAATATTACAATATTTTTGCGTTCTCTGGAAATTTTTGTTGCTCCATATATAACTAATTTTTAATCAAGACCCCCCCCTGGTCATTGGTGTTTCGATTTATTTTTTTATTTATACTTTTATATGCCCCTTTTACTGATGTTTAAATTTGGCCATCTTAGTAATATATTTTAAAACAGCAAGCTGACAGACAACTCAAAAATCGTATAAATGCGATTCAAGATAAATATGAAGTTAGCAACAGGCCAGTTTGCCAATGGTATGAGCTTCGGTCATGGGACCGGATTATTAAATAAAAAAGTTCATTTTTTTTCAGTTAAACGCCTACGATCCGAAAAAAAAGTTTCACTTGCATCGTGGTTTCATAAAACCACACAATGATTTTTTAATCTGTTTTTATAATACAACTTTAAAATACACTTCAATATTAGTTTGTTCTAGCAGTTCAGTTTTCCTCTCATAGATGGCGGTGATCTTTTGAATTAACCAAACTTCCAATTTATAGCTATTAAAAAATTTATTTAAATCAATTTAAGATTAATTTTAGTTTACTTATATTAAATGAATTACGTTTTATAATTTGTATATTTGATTAATAATTTATGGTTGAATAATAGAGAGGAAATTAAAGGAGAATTGTAGCGTTTAATTGGGAGAGCTTTGGTGGCCTTGTTGCTTAAATAGGCAGAGGCGGCATGACTCTGGTATCTTTGCGCAGCGGCAATATCGTAACCCATGAGGTTTATCCGAGGTGCGATTATTGCTAGTTGAAAACTTTTACCAATACCCCGCCATGTGGACTTGAAATATAGTCCCCAAGGCAATTTTTGAAAGTCTCCAAAGAGACTTAATAATCAAAATAAAATTAGTATTAGAAATTTTAATATCTAAATATATGAGCAGTTTATTTAACAATTCATATCTAAATACCGCATTAATTCGCTACTAGAGATGAATCGATTTCCTTCCTCCCTCCCACTACTTCCTCTAAATTAGGGATTTCGGCTACTTAGCGGAATTATTTAGCTATTTTCTGGGATTTTCATATAGTAAATTATAATTAAATAAATCTGGTGTCACTGATCGCACCAAATTTTTTTCTGCCGAGATATATTTAGTTCCCCAGAGCACCTTAGTTTCAAACTTGACCACTTGCAATTTCATAAGTAAAACGTTAAAATGTCAATTCATTCAAATTTTCCATAGGCTCTGTGAATTTTAAATGTTGACTTCTTGAAATAAACTATGGTTATTTTTCAAAATTTTAATCTCATATTTGGTTATTTTATACACAATAGAAATAAAACAAAATTTCATAAGTGGAAAATTTTTTTTTAAAAATGTAAAAAGTTCCAAAGGGGGCCCCTTGTGAATCGAAATTAACAGGCAAATCCCCATTTAGGGATTTAACATTGACTCTATCTAAGGAAGAGCCGGAAAATGAATTTAAATAAGACATCCGTAAAGTTTACTTCAATCGATTTTCAGGGAATATACTTTTTAAAGAGCATGTAAAAAATAATTGATTTTTTACCCATTTACAAAGCTGTACAGCAATTAAATTCAATTAATTTTTTTACTTTCTCTTACCTCTATATATGTTAATATATATAGAGAGAAAGTATTAGTTTCATGTCAAAAATTCGATGTCGAGATTTTGATCCATATTTTTAGATCTCAAATAAAAAAGAAGCATTTTAATTTTTCAAATAATCAATAGATCTGGTAAAATAATTTCATTTTTTCATGTTTCAAAATAAATTTTTTTTTTTTTTAATTTTTTTCTCTCAGCTGCAGAGGCCATTTAGGGGTTTATATGTCCATCGCAACTGGGGGACGTTCCACAAGCTGGGGGCCACTCACGCGCAGTTATTATCATTAAAAAAAAAATAGACGTTATTGTGTTTATAAAAATGAAAAAAAAAAATTGATCAAACAATGAGGAAGAACCCTTTTTAATATCATGGACAAACATTTGGAATTCCTCTGAGGACAAAGCCCAATTTGTCCAAGTTTATTAATTAGCAGTAATTGCCAAGTGCGTCCCCTCGGGGACACCCATCCATCCAGGCCCCCACCCCCTGCCAGGGCGAGGTGAGGAGAGAGCGAGCGCTTTTTCCCTCACTCGAACAATTAATTAGTCCTCAAGGGAGATAAATAACTATTGCCAAGCTACTTATTTTAGCAAATAGTGAATCATTTAACCGATAAAACAACTACTCTACTAAGCTGATAGATAGCTACTGTAACTTATTAGCTTTGATACGACATGAAAAACTTCAATTAATCCAAATGAATAATTTTTTTTACTTCTCAGATTAGGGATGGAAAAGTCGACTGACTTTAGTCAAGAATAGATCTTGTACTTAAAATAATCGACTTGAAACTCGATTAGAATCGATTCTCACTGGACGACTTTTTTCTTACAATCCTTAGTATCCGATGGTAACATATAGGGACCGAATTCTTAGGTTTTCACATTTTTTTTTTCCTTGACTTCAAACGCGAAATGGACAAATTACTTTTTCGACTTATGTGTTCTGGAGTTGTTTAACCAAATTTTGAAAAACCTAAATGGGGCCACCTAAAATCACCTAAATTAGAAAACTCATCTACCGAGATTTTTTTTTAAATTTATTGGTGCGATTGAGAAAAAAAAAAAATTTTTAAGTAGAAAGAAGCTTTTCTGCTTTTAAGAATGTTCTGAGGGACAACCATAAAAATTTTGGAGAGTTTACAAAAATATATTCTTGTCCATTGCAATCAAGCCAAATTATAGAATATGCACTTCCAGAATTATTTAATATTCTTATATTATGTTTTAGGTACCTGTAATTTTTTGTATTTTTACTTTTTAATAATTTCTGTACATAGGTATTTAAAATTAAATAAAACTTTTTTTTCCCCAAATGCGTTTTATTGGGCGAAAACCTAAAAAACAACCTATTTTGGGAGTTTCAAAAACCAAAAAACGAGTCGAATCGAACCTAAAAATCCGGTCCGTAGTAATATAGTTTGTGACGTTTTCATTGATTGACTTTCATCTTTCTTTTAAAACCTACACATAACACACCAATCAACTTGCTTTCTAAGATCCGTTAGTGAACATATGTGGCATTCTTAATTCCTCTATTTTTACATTTTAATGTTTTTTTTTAAACTCTGGCCCAGAGGCAGTAGCGTATCCAGGTGGGGGGGGGGGGGGCTCGCCTCACCCGCCCCAGGTGGATGAAGCCTTTGGCGGCCTAGTGCATCCGGCTTTCCGGCTTTTTACCCGAAATCTCTAGCTTTTTCCTAAAATCTCCGGCTTTTTTTTGAAATTTCTCAATAGATTCATTTTATATCACAAATCGGAGAAAAATTACAAAAAAAATGCTCAAACGAGATTCGAATACGAAAAACAAAAGGTCAAATGAGATTCGTATAGCCTACTAAAAAAAAAAAGCTCGAACGAAAAACGGTGCCCCATTGCCCCCCCCCCCCCCGCCCTCGAAGGCTAGTTACGCCGCTGCCCGATGAATCAGCGTGTTGAACGTCCCACTGTATTTAAAATATTCTAACCCCAACAGCCGGCTGCGCCAGTGCATTCAGCTAATTACAATTTTATTAGTAAAAATATTCATATTAAATTATTATTCTCTTTGACATTGACATTTAAACTGATAAATGAAGTTTGTTATCAAAAAGTTGATGGCCAAGTGCAAAAGTTAAGGGTAGAAGGGCTGGATAGATGGATGGATGGATGTAAATGTAGATGGTTGTTTTATAGGGTGTCTGTCCTTGCTTGCTTGCTTGCTCTTCTCTCTTCTTCTTCTTTGAAAGCTGTCTAATTGCCAGCTCTGATCTTATTAATTTCTCCTATAGATGGGGGACGGATAGAGAGAGAGGGGCTCTTATTAATTTAGTCTTGTTCAAACTTTCCCGTTTGCAAGTTTCAATGAGGTCGGGTGTCATGTCCCCACCCAAACCCTCAAAACTCGGCCCTTTTTGGGGTGGGGACGTCACGACGTCATCGGCGAGATGAGATGACACTCGATGCATCATCTTGTAACATGTACTGCCCCTAAAAATCTACAAGTTTATTATTAAGCTTTAATTATTTTTGTTTCCAAAAAAATTTCAGTAACATTTTCGCCCTCAACGTTTCTTTTTACAACGCTTTTATTAACTTGCTTTCCTGTTTTTTCCGACAAATCTTCGAATCGAAATTATGACCACTTCTAGTTAATCTAGAGCTTTGAAATTTTATACACATATGTAACTCCCGTGACAATGCAATATTTGATGTGTCTCATCTTTGAAGGTCAATTAATTTCAAAATGGAGGCCGATCAAAAAAAGAGGGGTGGAATTGTATAACCAAAAATTTATCTTCTTCTAAAATACAAATTGACTTATTATATCGTGTATATGTATCTTTTATATGTTTATAACTCATACATATTAATATTTTATTACAAAAACTAAAAAGAGTTATATAAAATAATATAAAAAAAAATTTAAAAACAACGCTTTTATAAATGTACTAAAAAGAGAAAAATAATTATGTATAATTTCTTTAAAATTATATTAAAAATTAATATATATTACTAAAACTAAAAGCGTTGAGCGCGGGATTTGCAATCTCTTGCAATTTCCATTGCAGAGGATTAAGTCTAACCTTAATTCACAGATACATGAATCAAAAAAAAAAAAAAATTAATTAATCTAACTGGTACATTTGAGTCACATCAAACTGTTTTGCCTAACTACCCGCCAAGTCTATGGTATTAAAATGTATTCATAAAACATATAATAGGCCTATTAATAGAATTAAAATTTGCAAATCCCGCGCCCAACGCTTTTAGTTTTAGTAACATATATTAATTTTTAATATAATTAATTATACATAATTTTTTTCTCTTTTTAGTACAATTATAAAAGCGTTGTTTTTTATATTTTTTTTTTCTTTTACCCTTTCCATATTGATTTTTTTGTTTATGCGAAAAGATAAATTTCCAGAATATGATATACAATATATACGTAGGGTATATAATAAATCTGTATAAAGCAAGAGATAATATCGCACATATAACGAAATGTAGCGGTCTTTTGTAATATTTTCCTCCTTCTCGAATAGATATTTTGTTTTATAGATCATTTAGTTTTCATCGAATATTCCGAACATATTTTAAAATTTAGTATCTGTACAGTAGGAGGCAAAAGTGAATAGGCTTTTTTAAATTCTCGTGTTAACTCTATGAAAGCGGTTTCCAAGGTTATATTAATTCGGCGCCCTTCTACATATTTTTGAAATTCTATTTATAAATAAAAAATTTACAAGGGCAAATAGATGATTAGAAAGTATAAGAAACTTTTTTAAAGTGCAATATTAATTATTTTTTGATCTAGTATAATTTTCTCTTATAAAAAACTATACATATATAATATTTAAGATATTATATACATAGCGTATGTTAGCCGCGATATTTTTTTTTTGAATAGTGGGTCGGCAAAGTGGTGGGCTCGGCTTAGTCCCTTTATTTCTTAGATGCTCTTTGAAGAGTATTTACCCTTTTAGAGCACACTTTACTCTTGTACTTCATAGGAAAGATAGGAGAAATGGTTGCCTTGGTAACAGAGTGTGATAAGCCCAGAACACAACATTCTCTTATCAAAGGTGAGGTGCATGGGCGTAACTAGAGAATTTGGCTGGGGGGGGGGACCATGGAACCAGCTATCCTACGGAGTTCTGGAAAGCACCATATTTTCTCATTTTATCTTGGGGCGGGGAGCGGCACAAGCCTTCTGGGCCCCCCCCCCTAGTTACGCCCATGCCTCTCCCTCCCCTAACGCGTTACGTAATATGTGGACAACCCCTAAGGTATTTATTTAAAATTTATATCATATTCGTTTATTTAATTTAATTTAAAAATTGAGAGTGAGGAGATTGCTACTAAAGAAAGATAAAAAAAAAAAAATGAAAATTTTATATACAGACAAAAGGGAAAAATTCAGAGAATATGGAACGATGATCCTTTTTACTATTTGATTGGTTGAACGGATGGTTAGATTAAAGAAAAAATATATTCTTAATTATTCAATTTTAGTTCCATGTGAATATTCTGTAGGAAATTCTAAACTCATTACAAAAAATCCGATGCGAATTGGATGCGCGGTTGCCGAGTTATAGACAATTGATTTATCAAGATTTTATTCATTCCCAATGTTAATTATTTCCGGGCTCTTAAATTGACCAAAGGAGGGGAGGGCGGCGAGTTGCAGGCTCCCCCACCCCTCTGCTCTGATTGTCGCCAGGCGCCCCTCCCCTCGTTTCTAAGAAAAAATAAAAATAATTTAATAGCTTTTAAGTTAATTTTTTTTTTTTTTTTTTTGGACATATTGAAGAATTATAAAAATTGAACGAGAAAAAAAAATTAATTAAGCAGTCAGAAAATATTACCAAATAAATGTTAGTTATATATTTAGTTAGATGTAAAATCTTTCAATTCTTCATCATCACATGGTTGTTATATTTATTTGAACACAAGGGCAGATCCAGAGGCGATTCCCGGGGGGGGGGGGGGGTAATTTGGTGTGAGTGGTCGCACAACACACATTTTTTTCTTAATTTCGGTAATTTAAAGGCGCATTCTGTACTTGTTTTCAGAATATAAATACAAATCAAATTTTTAAGTATTAATTTTTAAATTTTTAGATTAAAAATAAATTTTTTTTTCAAATCTCAGGGTGGGTAATTAGCCCCTTTACCCTTCCCCCCCCTTGTATCCGCCCTTGTTTGAACACAAGCGATATTTCGATCTTGTAATACTGTAGGGTAGTTAAATATCAAAGTGTAAAATTTAATTTTATTTAGATGAAATGATTTGAAACAATTTTCACAAAGAATTAAATTCTGTTACCATGGCAACCATTTCACCTATCTTTTCTAAGGAGTACAAGAGTAAAGTGGTCTTCAGAAGATTTCAACGGCAAAATGAGAATATATACTTTAAAGGGCATCTAAAAAATAATTGTTTTATTAATTAAAAAAAAATTCGTTAGAGCGAATTTTGAGAAAATCGAAAAAAACTGAAAAAGTACATCAGTAAAGTACTAGTTCTCTTTGGCCAATTTTGATTAAAAGCTTATTTTCACGCCCTAGGCGGGTGACTAACTTAAATATAAAATTTCAACCTCATAGCTCAATTCCTTCCTGCTTAAAATTGAACACACACAGACACACACACACACACACACAGACAGACAGACCATGTCGCGAAAACCACTTTTTTGGATTCAGGGGACCTCAAAACGTGAAGATCCATCAAAATCTCGACATCGAATTTTTGACATGAATCCAATACTTTCTCTCTATATATATTAGTGTCCGACCGAAACAAGATTTTCAGCCGAAACCGAAACCGAATATTCGGCCTTAACCTTAGTTTCGGCCGAAACCGTAACCGAAACCGAAACTTTTTTCCCCTCCCGTGAAAATCATTTTACCTTTTTTTTAGATAGACTAATTTTTTTTTCTCCCTCAAGAGGAAATCATTTGACCTTTTTTTTTTTTGCATGCGAGTCTCATCCCATTTTTTTCAAATTCTGGTTTCGGCCGGCCGAAAGTTTCGGCTACTTTTTGGCCGAAACCGAAACTATGGCCGAAACCAGGATTTTTGGCCGAAACTGGCCGAAACCGTAACCGAAACCGAATATTCGGTCGGTTCCTAATATATATATATTACATATATACATAGGTAAGAGAAAGTAAAAATAGGGGGGCCGTGAGATATTTATTTGGTTCCCAACGGGGTCGCGAGTCAAAAAGTTTAACAAGCACTGTACTAAAGGTTTAAAGGGATGGATTTTATTATTTAATATATTTATGAGAAATAAGCATCTCTTTGATTGAAGACAAATATTTTGAAATTTTATTTTTTCTCAAAGGATTGAATTTTTTATAGATAAATATGCAGTCTGTTATTTTTATAGTTAAATAAAGGTTCGAATAAAATTTTATAAAAGCATAAAAAGATGAAATCATTCAATTAGGCAATTATTTCAAATGCTGGGAGAGCATCGATTTGTTTTTTACTTTCTCTTACCTATGTATATATGTAATATATATATAGAGAGAAAGTATTGGATTCATGTCAAAAATTCGATGTCGAGATTTTGATGGATCTTCACGTTTTGAGGTCCCCTGAATCCAAAAAAGTGGTTTTCGCGACATGGTCTGTCTGTGTGTGTGTGTGTGTGTGTGGGTGTGTGGGTGTGTGTGTGGGTGTGTGTGTGTTCAATTTTAAGCATGAAGGAATTGAGCTAGGAGGTTGAAATTTTATATTTAAGTTAAACAGCCCCCGGGACCGGAAAAATAAGCTTTTAATCAAAATCGGCCAAAGAGTACTAGTACTTTACTGATGTACTTTTTCAGTTTTTTTCGATTTTCTCAAAATTCGCTCTAACGATTTTGATTAAAATTCAAAAATCAATTATTTTTTAGATGCTCTTTCAAATGTATATTCTCGTTTTGCCCTCAAAATTGTTTGAAGCACACTTTACTCTTGTGCTTCATAGGAAAGATAGGAGAAATGGTTGCCATGGTAACAAAATATAAATATTTTCCCATACTTATAAATTTTACATCTGAATTCAAATATTCCCTACTGCCGGGAACTAAATCTATGTCGACACAAAAAATCTGGTGTGACAAGCACAGTACACAACTTTCGATTACCGAAGGTAAGAGAAAGTTGTGTGCTGTGCGCCAGTCACACCAGATTTTTCTAATTCGATCGGCGCCCAGAGTGCAGCCAAGGAGCCTCGCTTCACTCTCGTCTAGGCCTTTCTTCACGCGCACATTCGCTTTTCAAAAAATCTCTCTATCTCTCTTATTTGTCGTTGGATTTGTGGAAAAATGCAAAACTGGTCTTTTCAATCAATTATAAAGCTATAGACATTTTTTTATTTAACTACGACCACATAAAATGGGGGTTTATTAATTGCCTTTTACATCTTCAAATGTTAACTGCCTCTTTCATTTTCTAATTTATTGTTTTTTTAATTAAATAAACACATTTAGGCCTTGATATTGATTGAATAACTTAGTATATAAAATATTCAAGCAAAAACAATGAAATTTTAGTCTCAAAACGTTCTGAAAATGATTAAAAATCGATTTTCCAAATTTATTTTGACATTTTTGACCGGCAGGCCCCCCGGCACCCTCCTAGTTACGCCCATGGTGAGTTGTTCTGTGCGACCAGTCACACCAGATTTTATTTGTTTATATTTATAAAAGAGTAAAAAAAAAAAAATTATTTTCCTCCATAATTATTATTATTATCATCTCTTTCTCTTTTTTTCTGATTCCATAAAAGCATCTATAGGCCTATATGTATATTTATTTTTATTTATTTATTTTTTTGTTTTTGTTTAACTAAAATAAACAAAATAACATTTACACTTGGTTGAATTTATATTGAATTTTCCTTTTTAAATGAAAGGCGAGATGATATTTGTACTATTTTCCAAAATGCATGGGAGGAGGGGGGGGGGCTGTTAGATAGAATTTTCATATCTTTATATGTATATATTTTACTATTTAATCATACAACAAATATTTGCAATTCAGCATTGGCGGGCTTTGATCTCGATCAGTCGAGATATAGAGAAAGAGAGGGTGGAAGGGGGGGAGTGGGAGGGGGGAGTTATTTTCTAAATTATTGCCTGTCTTCCTTTTAAATATTAAATATCAGAATATGAAAAATTAATTAATTTCATGAATACTTGTTACTATTTGTTTATTTTATGTTTGAGCTTAATATAGAGAATGAAAATTTTCATCATCGTTTTTTAAAGAATTTATTGATTTATTGTAGTCGATAGGAAAATCTTGTCTTTTATTCACTCGACTCACAGCACAGCCGTTTCGCTTGTGGAACGTCATCCAGTTGACATCGGATTATCAAAAGTCGGGGAAGGAAAAAATCATAAGCAAACAAAAAAAAATCTTACATTTATTTAGATGATATTCTAATAGATTCCAATGGCCCATTGCCCAATGCACATTGCATTGGACATCCTCCCGAAGACGACGATTATCTAGATAGGGACGTGAAAAAAAATTTGTTGAGAAACTTTTCTCTTTCTGGGCGAATATCTCAAAAAAATTTTAAGATATCGGAGCCAAATTTTTTTATATAAAACTAGATTAAGTAAGGATTATTTTGAAAATAAATTTAAAAAAAAATTCATCTTCCAAAAAGTATGTTAGAGGCTCAAAGTTGAGATTTTGCCATTTTCAGAAGGTCTCTTATTACTTTTTAACTTTGCCCATCAAAAATTAATGTAATCGTAAAAAAAATAGAAATTTTTCTGAAGCTGCCAAAATGCGTTTTGAGGTCCCCTGAATCCATTTAAGAAGTTTTTGGAATGAAGTCTGTGTCTGTCTGTGTGTGTGTGTGTGTGTGTGTATGTGTGTGTGTGCTGTGGTAATTTTTTTCGTTAACGAAATCTCAAAAACTATTCATTCAATTGTTTTGAAAATTTGCACCCATAAACTAGGGGTAGAGGCCAAGAACTGAAAAGCTTTTGGTAAACATCGGACCATTAGGGGGCTCTAGGGGGGGGGGGGACAAAAATTTTTTTCTTTCATAGCCTATAATTTTTTTTATATTTTCAGAAACTAGACTTCCTCCCGAGTAAAATGATATATAATATGTATAACATCGGACCATCAGGGGGGCTCAAGGGGGGGGACAAATATTTTTTTCTTGAATAGTGGGTGGGCAAAGTTGTGCGCTCGGCTTAGTCCGACCCTTTATTTTACTTTCTCCCACTCTATAAATGAAATATATAGAGAATGTATTGCGATCATGTCCCGTAAGCCTTTTTCTTTTTATTTTAATTTTAGTTATTTCAAGAAAATTAGAGAGTAGAAGAGAGTCTGAGAGCATTTAATAAGTTAATATTAGTTGCAAGAGGTTGGAGTTAGTTGCAGGTGGAGATGAAATTTAGGAATAAATAAATAAAATTTTTTTTATTGACGACCAACCGCGGCAAATTGGTTTCGGTTAATAATAACCATCATCAGGTCTGAAATTTACAAAATTAATTGATAAAATAAGGTAAGACATCCAAAACATCAATCAATTAAAAATATTCAAGGTAATAAATAATAAATTTTATTTATTTATTCCTAAAATGCATTTCGACCTGCAACTAACTCCAACCTCTTGCAACTAATATTGATAATTTTTGGCCTGTTTCGTTTGTTATTTAATAAGTTAGCTTAATTAAATAATCTCTTGATTTTAATATCAACAAATATTAGTTCACTAATTATTTAACAGGGCATAATGCCCCCGAGTTTGGCGTAGTTGGTAGCGTGCCTACCTTCTATACCGAACGTCGCGGGTTCGGACCCAGGCAGTCCGATGATTTTATTTAAGCCATTTGGATACCAGATGGCTTAAATAGAAATGCCTGAACCCCAAATAGATATATAATTACAAAGGTTATCGTCTAAAGTCTTAAATGGCCTAAGTTGCCGAAAAGACTGTGTGAATGTGTGTGTGAGTGTGAGGGTGAATGAGAAAAAAGTGTGAATGTTAAAAAAAAAAAAAAAAAACAGGGCATAATAGTAGAAAAAATAAATAAATAAATAAAGAACTGGTCTTTTCAAAAGAACGAGAATCATTAATGATAAATTAATTTGCTTTCCTTTTGATTTATTCATCGAGTAGAAAGAGAGTGAAAAGCCGGGTGAGTGCAAGTGAGAGAGAGATACTTTCTTAAACCATCTGCTTTCGGCCCAAGGTCAAGCCGTCTGCAAGCGAAACAATCGGCTTCTCAGAATCAATTAAAAAATCAATAAAATAAAAAATATATATTATTATATTCCCCGAACTGAAAACATCTGCTCAATTTAAAAAAATATATATTTTTACTTTCTTTTACCCTCAAAAATATATCATGTCAAAAATTCGATGCCGAGATTTTGATGGATATACACGTTTTGAGGTCACCTGAGTCCCGCAAATTGGTCTGTGTGGACATTTTTAACCATGAAGGAAATGAGGTAGGAGGTTGAAATTTTATATTTAAGTTAGGCATCCCCCGAACTCGTGTAAATAAGCTTTTAAAGAAAATCGGCCAAAAAATAATACTACTTTACTGATGTACTTTTTTAGTTTTTTTTGATTTTCTCAAAATTCGCTCCAACTATTTTATTTTTTTTTAAATTCATAATCAACTATTTTTTACATGCTCTTTAAAATGTATATTCTCATTTTGCACTTGAAATCTTTTGAAGATCACTTTACTCTTGTACTTCATAGGAAAGATAGGAGAAATGGTTGCCATGGTAACAAAATATAAATAAACAAATAGGTTATAAATTTTTACTTTCTCTTACCTATGTATATATGTAATATATATATAGAGAGAAAGTATTGGATTCATGTCAAAATTTCGATGTCGAGATTTTGATGGATCTTCAAGTTTTGAGGTCCCCTAAATCCAAAAAAGTGGTTTTCGCGACATGGTCTGTCTGTGTGTGTGTGTGTGTGTGTGTGTGTGTGTGTCTGTGTTCACTTTTAAGCATGAAGGAATTGAGCTATGAGGCTGAAGTTTTATATATAAGTTAAACACCCCCCGGGACCGGAAAAATAAGCTTTTAATCAAAATTGGCCAAAGAGTACTAGTACTTTACTGATGTACTTTTTCAGTTTTTTTCGATTTTTTCAAAATTCGCTCTAACGATTTTGATTAAAATTCAAAAATCAATTATTTTTTAGATGCTCTTTCAAATGTATATTCTCGTTTTGCCCTCAAAATTGTTTGAAGCACACTTTACTCTTGTGCTTCATAGGAAAGATAGGAGAAATGGTTGCCATGGTAACAAAATATAAATATTTTCCCATAATTATAAATTTTACATCTGAATTCAAATATTCCCTACTGCCGGGAACTAAATACATGTCGACACAAAAAATCTGGTGTGACAAGCACAGAACACAACTTTCGATTACCGAAGGTAAGAGAAAGTTGTGTGCTGTGCGCCAGTCACACCAGATTTTTCAAATTCAAAAGTACCGTACTGTCGGAAACTAAATATAGCTCGACACAAAAAATCTGGTGTGACCAGCACGGTTCACACACAAAGTTTTGTGCTGTGCGCCAGTCACACCAGAATTTTTTCCTTTGTTTATTTTCAGATTCTCAAATTTTTTTAGAAAAATCAAAGGATTTTCTTGCTGGAGCGATTTTGATGACACAAATAGATATAAAAAAAAAAAGTAAAAAACCGATTCAATAAAATTTCATTTCTTCAATTTTTTCGGGTAGGCCTATATGAATTAATAAATATTGTATTATATAAACTCTTCTTATTTAATTGTCAAAGTTTGGGGCGCCAATCGAGTCCTTTCTGAGGACAACAAAATCAGAGGCTCGTACCCGTCCGCTAATTTATTCACATTTTATTTTCAATAAATAAAGACGGCATCTTGACCACAAATGTCCGAAAAAATCCGATATGCAGATGTAAAAATTAGACCAACTTTCGGTAAAGATTCCGAGCTCGTTTTTCTAATGCCACTTTGTCACAATGATGTTCTACGTTATGTGTTTATATCAGGTAGACCAACTAATTATAAAGGGAATATTCTGTTGAAATTATTTGGAACAAGAGAATAAAATTATTATAATAGCTATTTACCTCAATGCTACTCTATTTGTTAATGAAATTTTATCTTTGATCTGATCTTCAAAGCGAAAATATATTTATTTAATATTATTACGATTCGTTAATAAATTATTCGTAAAATCATCAAAGGAAATTGTATTTGAACAATCTTTATAAAAAAAATAAATCTGTAGTTGCCTACCTTTGACTTTCTCATATAGCCTACTCACAAAATCTCAAAAAATGTTTAGTTTTCGAAAAAAAATATTCTAACACTAACGATTTAAAATAATGTTATTTAACATAATAAGACATCATGTTTTTTGTAAGATGTATTGTAAAAAGTGGGGCCTGAATGACAAAAGTCAAAGGGTACAAAAATGAAGAAAAATTTTCGAAATTTAAAAAATATACGAATCCTCAAGATTAAAAAAAAATTCAAAATTTGTTTTCGTTTCTATCAAGGTTTTTAGAATTAACCTTGGATTCTATAATATAATAAAAATTTTGAAAAAGAAGAATAGTTAAATCATGTAAATAATCCAACTCTGTGTGAGGCTGAGTTGGCAAGTTTTAATTTATACTTCCGAGTAATTTACTTGTTTTTTTTTTTACACTAAAAAAAACTTTCACCCGCCATAGTTTTTTTTTTTTTACGCAAAACTGTAAAATCAAGTTTCGAATAAAATATATAAAAGCATAATAAGATGAAATCAATGAATTAGGCAATTATTTCAAATCATGGGAGAGCATCAATTTGTTTTTTCTAATTCGATCGGCGCCGAGAGTCCAGGCAGGGAGCCTCGCTTCACTCTCGTCTAGGCTTTTCTTCACGCGCACATTCGCTTTTCAAAAAGTCGCTATATCTCTCTTATTTTTCGTTGGATTTGTGGAAAAATGCAAAACTGGTCTTTTCAATCAATTATAAAGCTATAGACATTTTTTTATTTAACTACGCCCACATAAAATGGGGGTTTATTGATTGCCTTTTACATCTTCAAATTTTAACTGCCTCCTTCATTTTCTAATTATCCTAATTTATTGTTTTTTAATTAAATAAACATATTTAGGCCTTGATATTGATTGAATAACTTAGTATATAAAATATTCAAGCAAAAACAATGAAATTTTAGTCTCAAAACGTTCTGAAAATGATTAAAAATCGATTTTTCAAATTTATTTTGACATATCGTATTAATTTTTACTTTCTCTTAAAATTCAAAAAAATCAATTATTTTTTTGATGCTGTTCTCATTTTGCTTTCACAATTGTTTGAAGAACACCATGGGCGTAACTAGAGGATTTGACTGGGCCCGGAGGGGGCATGGGACCAGCCATCCTTCGGAGGGCTTGGAAAGTCCCCTATTTTCTCAATTTTTCTTGGGGCAAGGGGGAGCCTTCTGGGGGAGGGGGGGGGGCAGGCTCCCATTCAGAAGTCTTTGTAGATTGAAGTAAAAATTTTAAATACTGAGGAAATTATAAAAAAATTTTATTTTTCTTTAAAATTTATTCATTTGGGAGGGGGGGGATTTTCTGCTTAAGGTCCTCATCAAGAGGGCATCTTGTTTCAATAGAGGGCAGTGGAATTGTAATCCTAGCCATTTTAACTTTCAGAAAAACGGCAAATTTTCCAACACACAGCCTATAACAAGTTAAAAGAGAACGAGCTTAATTATTATAAAACATCTTCCTTCCTCATGACTTTATTTTATTATTTTCATGCAAAATTTCAAATTCGTAAACATCTAACATGTTAAACACTTTATGTGTACACTTAAATGTGGTCCGTTTTAGAACATAGGTAATTAATCTATGAATATAAATTATTCAGTTACAATTTAAGACAAATGGAGTTCTCAAGACAAACAGACAAGTCCGACATCTTGGCTTTGCAATTAAGGTGTAGTGTTATTTGCAAAAGTAATTAGCGAAGGCAGAGGAGAATTATGAACCCCCATCAAATGTTATTTGTGTTTACACATCTAATAAATATTTTTTTTTATCTTAACAATTTCGCGTCCAATTTGCAATTTTTATTTAGCGAGAATGATATCCCCCGTCGCCGGGAATATAAATGTCAATATTGATTATCTGAAAAGCCAAAAGGTGCGGGTTCGGAACTCAGACAGTTAGATGAATATTTATTTAAATCAATTGGCATAAATAAATGCCTGAATCTAGGACCAATCTTGTCCCCAAGACTTTCTCGTATACTCTATTTTGTTAATAAATAATAATTTTTAACTTTGCCCATCAACCGTAGGTTGGGCAGGTAAAGTTAATATAATCGTTAAAAAAATCGAAATTTTTCTGAAGCTGCCAAAATGCGTTTTGAGGTCCCCTGAATCCATTTAAGAAGTTTTTGGAATGATGTCTGTGTGTGTGTGTCTGTGTGTACGTATGTCTCTGGTAATTTTTTTCGTCAACGAAATCTCAAAAACTATTCATTCAATTGTTTTGAAATTTTGCACCCATAAACTAGGGGTAGAGGCCAAGAACTGAAAAGCTTTTGGTAAACATCGGACCATTAGGGGGAGCTCTAGGGGGGGACAAATATTTTTTTCTTACATAACCTATGATTTTTTTTATATATTACAGAAACTAGACTTCCTCCCGAGTAAAATGATATATAATATGTATAACATCGGACCATCAGGGGGGCTCTAGTGGGAGGGAGAGGCAATATTTTTATTCACTGTAATTATCGATTAATTCATATTTTGTCAAGCATATTAAAAGAAAATTTCAAATAAAGAATAAATAGAATTAGAAATAATTAATTCTAAGAAGAGGCGTGGGGGGGGGGGATCTTGGCGCCAAGCATCAATCAACAATTGCAAGGAGGGAGGGAGGGAGGGATCCTTGCACTCACCTCCCCTACTTTGGCCAATTTAAGCATCGCTAATCAATCAACGTTGGAAAAGAAAAATAACTTTGAAAATTCATTTAATTATAACTCCGGAACCCCTTATCGAAATTGCATCGGATTTTTTTTAATGAATTCAGAATTTCTTAGAGATTATTTACACACCAGTGTTTTTTAATATTTTTGAATAAGATTTTGGCGACCCCCTTGATGCATAGACAGAGAAAATGTTAGTAAATTAAAGACTTGTAGAAAGGAATAAAGAATGCAGCTATTTTTATTTCGTTTATTAAGCACTTCAAGCCGACGTTTCGGTCAGGGCTGAAGAGTCAATAAAACTCCTCAAAACGTCGAAAGGCGCAATTGTGTAAAAACTAAAAAGAGAAATAGTACCACGATTTGACAAATTTTTTAAAAATAAACAAGCCCATCCTTCTCACTGACCCCGTAGGGGTCGTGACCCATAGTTTGAAAAACACTGATTTACACGATGCTAAAGTTTAATAATTAGAAATTTTTTTTATTATTATATCCATCCTATTAACCAGATGAGTATAAAGAGAATATTCTATGTATGTGATCTAAATTTTTCTCTACCTAGCCTATATATTAATTTTACAACCCTCTAGATGGTTTCGTTATATTAGCGCTCAAAAAGTTTAACAAGCACTGAACTAAAAGTCTAAAGGGATGGATTTTATTATTTAATATATTTATGAGAAATAAGCATCTCTTTGATTGAAGACAAAATATTTTGAAATTTTATTTTTTCTCAAAGGATTGAATTCTTTATAGATAAATATGCAGTTTTTTTATTCTTATAGTTAAATAAAGGTTCGAATAAAATTTTATAAAAGCATAAAAAGATGAAATCAATCGATTTGTCAATAATTTCAAATGCTGGGAGAGCATCGATTTGTTTTTTCTAATTCGATCGGCGCCGAGAGTGCAGCCAGGGAGCCTCGCTTCACTCTCGTCTAGGCTTTTCTTCACGCGCACATTCGCTTTTCAAAAAATCTCTCTATCTCTCTTATTTTTCGTTGGATTTGTGGAAAAATGCAAAACTGGTCTTTTCAATCAATTATAAAGCTATAGACATTTTTTTATTTAACTACGACCACATAAAATGGGGGTTTATTGATTGCCTTTTACATCTTCAAATTTGAACTGCCTCTTTCATTTTCTAATTTATTGTTTTTTAATTAAATAAACACATTTAGGCCTTGATATTGATTGAATAACTTAGTATATGAAATATTCAAGCAAAAACAATGAAATTTTAGTCTCAAAACGTTCTGAAAATGATTAAAAATCGATTTTCCAAATTTATTTTGACATATTAATTTTTACTTTCTCTTACCTATATATAAGTTATGTTAATATATAGAGAAAGTATTGGTTCGAAAAGACTGTGCGATTGCGTGTGTGTGTGTGCATGGGCGTACCCAGGATCAAATCTAGGGGGGGGGGGGCATAGTCAGATCATGGTCGTCCAGGGGGGGGGCAGATCATGGTCGTCCAAATTGTGACATAGCTATTTTTTATATAGAGAGGTAAAGCTTTCGAATTAAAGGCCTAAAAACCCTCGAGTCCTAACAAAAAGAATCATTCCCCGTCGCCATCCACCAATTTTGTTTCGTTTAATCACTTTATAAACATTTAATTTTTTTTTGTTGCTTCTAGGGGGGGGGGCAGCTGCCCCCCTGCCCCTCGCTGGGTACGCCCATGTGTGTGTGTGTTAATGAGAAAATATAAGTGTGAATGTTAAAAAAAAATCTTGAACTTATACTGTAGTCTACTAAAAATTATTTTAATGCTTTATGGAATATAAAAATATATTTATTTTCTTTAATTTCTTCTAGGAATGGATGACGTCATTCTCCAAACCGGTCTCGATTGTTTAGAAACAGGTTATTGAAATAATTAACTAGATGTCATCAAAGTTTGTCAAGATAAATAATCATATACGTATATTCATTCAAATTGCCATATCAAATAAAAAGTTTTTTTATATTCCATCAAAAAATGAATTATTTATTTTTGAATTGAAAATTTAATTTTTTTTTTCTTTTAATAATTATATATTTTAATTATAATAAAAAAGAATTCTTAATAAATAATATTGGCGGGATCCCTCGATCCTAGGCGGGTAAACCTAACGACAAGAAAGGCTTTGACCAATCAACCAATCAGAAGCCGAGAAAATTGTTACGTCACTCCACAAGCGGTATTTCAGTCTGGTCGACATCTCCTTTATTAGTTGTTTTTGAGCCTGTGAAGTGTTAATGTTGAGTTAGTGATTGTGTGTGTATCAAGACAACGCCTTCATTATATCTCTTCTCATTAAATAGTGAGTAAAATTAAAATTATTTATTTATCTGGACCATTTATTATATTAATAAAAATACAAGTATATTATACGTGTAAATAGAATTTAGAATAAAGGTTAATTAGTTCATCCGAATGACCGCCAGGATGGCGCCAGCGTACGGTTCTTTATTAAATTACTCTTTGCCCTTGTCATGGGCTCTTGTGCGCTTTGAAATTCTCAGAAAGTTTAAGAATCTATTAAAATTTACACAAAAGAAGGAAATGGACTTTGAATCTTTCATAATAAATGGACCATGTTTAATTAAAATAATAATATTTGCGCAATTTAACAGAAGGTGGTTTGCTGTTTTGTTTCTTACGAAATCATATCTTATTGCTTTTAATTTTTTTATTATTAGCCCCCTAAAAGATTGGTTAAAATTTTATTGCCCTTATCAAATTATTATTTGAAAATTTTTTTCCTCTTTTGTGACATTTATATTAATAAACTGAGATTATCTATATATATAATTGCCCGTGACCCGTGGCTCAGAGAGAAGACAGTAGCTTCTCGCTCTATTCTATTTAACCAATTTTGTATTCATTAATTTGTTACTGATAATGTTTCAAACTCAATTAAAATTAATGTTTTTTACATTTTTGATTTATTTACTTATTACAATTTTAATTCTTTTGTTTTGTTAAAAAAAAAAAAGCTAAAAATAGCTAGCCATAAAAAAGGCAAATCCTTTTATGATATTAAGAATAAAAACCACTTCCAATTAAAAGTGTTTTTTCTAAAAATGTTAATATTTGATAGCAAAGGCGGATTTAAGCTGTGAATTCAAAAAAATATTTTTATAAAGCTTTAGGCCGAACACATACAGGAACAGACTCGGCATTTCATCGCAGACACTTTGATACGGTTTAATCAAAAAAATCTGTTGTGACAAGCACAGTACACAACTTGCTCTTGCCGAAGTGTAAGAGAAAGTTGTGTGCTGTGCGACCAGCCACACCAGATTTTTTTTTATTTCTTTAAGCTCTTTTTCGGCCAAATAGACTCCGTCCCTATTTATTTCAATTGATTAGGATCCTCACAGGGCCGGCGCAAGCTATTCTGCCGCCCTAGGCAAGATATTTTTTTTGCGCCCCCACCCCAAAAAAACTTTAAAAATTTAATTTGCCGCCCCCTCCTTAAAATTTTCCCTGATCTCAAAAATTTTTCTGCACAAAATTTTTTTCGCCCGCGGAACCATAATTTTTGCCCGTGTGCCGCCTGCGGAACATTTCCTCTTGCGCGGAACCAAAATTTTTTTGCCGCCCGCGGAACCTGATTTTTTCGGGTGCCGCTTGCGGAACCAAAATTTTTTTTTATTTTTACATTTTTGCCGCCCTCTTCAGGTTGCCGCCCTAGGCGGCCGCCTAGTTTGCCTAGTGGACGCGCCGCCCCTGGATCCACATCAAATACATTTCTCCCTGGGACGAGATGCGAACCCTTGACCTTTGCGTAAAATATTTCCTGTAACAAATTTTTTTACTTTTTTAAATATATACTGTATTTTGAAAATGGATTTGTTTCATTAGGCTTCTTATACTTCCTCATTATTGGTGGGGGATGGAGGGGAGGGGGAGGGCATATTCAGTTTTGAACCCCCCCCCCCCCCCCCTTTCCATCAGAAATTTCTGACTACGCCTATGGCACAAAATATATAGGCCCCCTCATCTAGTGACGTCCTCAACTGTGTCGGTACGCCTCTGCTGCCTTATATAGGCCTACATATGTATAATATTTCTACATTTGAAATGAAAATTGAGAATCAACACAAGAATAAACTTCTAGAAAAATTATTAAATTTTGATTAATTATATTTTGAAACTGATACTATGATAAATGAAAGTAAAAATCAAAAGGATTAGTAATAGAGTGAAATTCTTATGATAAATAATAAATAAATATAATAATATTTATTCAATAATATATAGTATATATATATACATATCATATCAATAGCGATTAATAACATTTTTATCTAATAATTGCACTTATTAAATTAAGCTTTGGTCTAATAGTGTAAATTAAAATATAATAAATCACAAATTTAAGCTCACTAAAGGAAAATTAAGGAATGTGGCAAAAATAAAAAAAATTATAGAGGCAATATTTAATATCAATTGAAAATTATCTAATCAATAATGATTGAATTAATATCAAAGAACGGTTTGGTTTAGAGAGAGATAATTTTGGGGAAATTTTCAATTGATTTAAAGAAATAAATTAATCTATTTTTTTTTTTTGTTTTTCCTTGTATTATCCTCAATAAAATGCAGAAGCCCCCCTCCCCCCCCCTCCCCCCCTCTTTTCTCTCTTTTCATAATGAAAACAACTTTAAAAAATAGTAATAAGATACAATCACAATTATTTTTAGACAATATCATTTAAATAAAGGTTATTTGAATCGTGGAAAAAGGAGATATCTGTTGATGTATGTTATTAAGATTTCTTTTGATTATTTAATAATTTTCTCTTCCTCACCTCCAAAGACTGTTGGAAACAAAAGAGAGAAGATATAAGTTTGACGATTTGAATGCAAACCAAAAATAAAATTATAGAAAATCTTTTTTATTTAATATTAAACGGATTAAATCATAGAAGTTGATATAGAATATATTGGTCATTTTACAAAAAGGGGTTAACTTCGCGTAAATGCAAATAATTCAGTGACTACCAAACATATTGGCTTTTTTTAAACTTCAATTTTTTGGCACACACGATAAATATTGAAATTTAATAAAATTTAATGAAAATATTCTTCTTTTTAACCCTAAAAAGTCAGTCCCCTGGGATGTACCAGCTAGATCTTGCCTTTATTCATTTGATAGTCTGTAAAGATTGCTGATTCCATCCATATTCCAGAATAGTATTTGGAAAACTTTAGTCGTGTTTTCGCTGTTGAGCTGCCGAGGCCTTAATCGTATTTTGGAAAATCATATGCCACTAATCTTTCTTCTCTCTCTTCAATTGACATCCTATAGGGTTTACCATCAATAAAAAGTTTATCTCTCACCAAATATGCTCTCTTGCCTTCCTCCCTTGCTCTCCTTGACCATGTAAGCAATTTTCTTCGGTTAATCCTGACCTCGTCTGTAAAATCGTGGTTAATATAATAATGGGAGTTCTTCAAATTTGACTTTTTTTGGGATTTTTTAAAAAATTATGTATGTAACTGATAAGAATTTATGCCAAGCTGAGCGTAAAGAGAAATTATCTCCTATTTGTATAAACAATTGTTTCTTTCAAATAAATAAATATTATTATTATTATAATATTAGTATTTTTGGGATCCCAAATCACTGGTACCCGTTGAAAGGCTTCAAAGAATTGCAATTGAAGGTCTTGGTCCATTCACTCATTATGAAATTGCAAAACACATTGAAGGGCTAGCGAAAAAAGAGTGACTTCCTCGTCCTCTTATTCCTTTGACTTGGGTACAAAAAACGGCTTCAAGAGCGAAGTAAGTCGAGGCGAGTAGAAGAAGGACGAGGTGGGCCGAGCAATGCCGCCACACTCTCGATCCTCGGTCAACTGCGTTCAACTTCGAGAGAGTCTGGTGTGGCCTTCACCGTGAACAAGAGTCAGTCGTCCTGTTTAAGCAGATTTAGAATGATTATGATGATAAAAGAGTTTTGAATGAATCATTTTTAGATTTATATAATGAAAAAGGATTTCCTATCTTTTTATTTTAGTTTTCATTCAAAATTGGACAGACCTCTCTCTTTTGTTTCCAACAATTTTTAGCAAATAAATCACCGATAGATAGAGCCTTTTTTTCACCAATCAAATATCTTTTAACAGCTCTTAAGGTCGGTGCACAGTATCATTGCACGTTTCAGCAACCGGACTAGGACTAGATTCACATTATCATACACGAAACGTTTCAGTTTAGCGTAAATTCGTGTCTGATGGTGTGAATTAGTTCATATTTAAATCATTAAACCGAAACGATACGTGCATGAAAATGTGCGCTGAACTTACTCCAAAAAGTTATTTGTTGTTAATTAATTAGGAAAGATAATCGGAATATTATATTATGTTTATTTGTATAAATAGAGAAGATCTGAGCATTTTTTATCTTACAAAGGAACTGTCGATTTGAAAGTATTTTTTCCATCAAATATTGGTAATAAGGGGGTCGAGATATTGATAAAACATTCATTTAGAAAAAAATCTGGTGTGACTGTCACACAATTTTCTCCGAAGAATAAAAATAGTAGTCTAGAAATACGAAAATCCATTCCTAAATTAAAACCAATCATACCAGAGAGGGGTAAAAATTAAGTGTTAAAACTTTGTAAAACTGCTAACGTTAAGAGTGAATGAAAGCAAAATAAAATAAACGTTTTCCTTTTGCGAATAAAGCAAAACGAAACTTTATGAAAAATATTCATTTTGAAACGAAAAATGCTCAAATTTTCGGATTATAAATTATTATCTTAGGTATAATACACCACACATTCAATTAGTTAAGCTTATTGTATGTATATATAATGGCGTACTGAGGGTATGAAGCGTCCCGGGACGCAAGGATTCAATCCAATTAACTTAGAAAAAATAAGTATTTTTCACAATATTAAATTAATAGTATAAAAATTATCAAAAATTGCCATTTTTTCTTATCATCTGTTGAATAGCTATCTGGGGCACTTATCTGCAATTGCTCAGCCCTTGTTACGCCATCTCATATATACAATCTGTTTCACAGAAATAATTATTGAATAGAGCAGCCACTATTATTAGCATGTTCATTTGATGTCTGATGAATTTTCACCTCCTTCACTGGCGGAAGATCTCCAGCAGCTTTTGCTGCTGCATGCTGCAAAAAAAATATATTATTTTTAATAAACGAATTTAATATTATTATGGGAATTTTTAATTATAGACCACATTTGTAATTAATTATTTATTAAAAATATAAATACTGTACAACGTTTCGACTGCTTATTCTGCAGTCGTTGTCAAGTACAGTGAGGGACAATATTGAGTCCCACCCATGCGTTTTCTTTTTGCGATTATTTCATTGTTTTTAAAAAAATATTATATATTTTTTAATGGAAACTTTCATGGTTCAAACCTAGAAAATTTCCAATAAAGATTTTAATTTTCTTTTATAAAAACAATGAAATATTCACAAGTAGAAAACGCATGGGTGGGACTTAATATTGTCCCTCACTGTACACTTGCTCCGACTCAAGTGAACTCAGTCGAAACTTTGTACAGTAATAAATAATAATAAATATAATAATAATAAAGTATAAAAAGTAATAAATAATTAATAACAAAATGTGGTCTTTAATTAAAAATTCCCATAATAATAATAATCACAAAAGCTTTAATAAACACATTCGTGATAAATATAACCTAAAAATACAAAAAAATTAATTTTCGATTTAACTGTGGTTTATTTGTAAAAATTACAACGTTTCGGCCACTCATTTTGTAGCCTACTTCAGGTACAATTCAATTAAGATTACAAAGGTTGTTACTTCTGTGTCAATCTCATTTTAATTGGATCGAATGATCCATGAATCCAATGAATTCGATCGATATACGGAAAATGCAGACAATTTGATAAGCGCCGTAGCAAAAAAGCAAACTTCCTGGCATCTTTGATGATTCAAATGAGAGGTGTGGCATCCTTTGTAATCTTAACTGAATTGTACCTGAAGAAGGCCACAGAATGAGTGGCAGAAACGTTGTAATCTTTACAAATAAACCACAGTTAAACCGAAAATTAAATTCTTTTATTAATGATAACAACTGTGAAAGCCTTAAAACTCGAAAATTACACAGTATTATGTTGTTTATACAGGGTGTCTACCAAAGAACTTTAAAATTAAACAACCCGAAAACAAAGATTGATAGAAGTATGAAACAAAAGTTATGTTTATTTTGAAAATCTGATATACTGGTAGAAGTTTCAAAATTAATTACAAATAAAGATGCAGGTGAAAAGGTGGCTGTAGATCATTGATTAATGCCCTATTACTAAAGAGTTTTCAAATTTAAGTTCCTCTCTAGAGATGCGATGTTAAAAGTCGGCTTATCATAACTTATTAAAGGCTTCTGGTTGGCATTACGTTTTTTTGAATTTTCTATTACTATTAGGGAATAAATGAATAAATAAACTCTGATTAGAAAATGGAGAGAGCTATTACCGAGTTAGCTGGATCCTTGGCTGAGGCAAGTTTAGGCTGAAAAGCTGCATAGGTGACTGGAGTCCAGAGAGGCGAAGGATTTGGCAATGAGAATGCCTCAGGGCTCACCAAACCATAAGTGGCCTTCATTTCCAGTTCAGGCGGATCACTCGGCACTCTTTGATGGTAGCTGGACAGAAAAAATATAAAATAATGATCAAGTCACCATTTACTTTCAAAAAAATTGTAAAATTTTATTATTTTAGTGAATTGAAATAGTTGACTGAAATATTTTTTTTAATATCTGAGAGGAAGCTCGAGATTTTTACTTGTCGTTTTAGTAGCAGCTGGTACGCTGAAGGATATTAAAAGACAAATTTTTGTTTGACTTTTATTGGGGAAACTTAAGTATGGCCGACCAATGTGTGCACAATAATAATTGGTTTCGGTTTCTAAAAGAAACCATTTTCAAGGCCTGCAAATGGAAAATACAATTCATTGTTATATACCATCGCAAAATCTCAACAGATAGATAGGAATTATAGAAAGTTTAACATTGCATTATTGGAAAACATAAATATATTAGAATACAATTAGTTGTTGGACCCACCTCAGTTCCCAAATTGTTTTGGCAAACAATTGGGAGATTTTGTGATGGTATATAACAATTAATTGTATTTTTCATTTCATGCATGCTTTGAAAATGGTTTCTTTTATAAACCGAAACCAATTATTGTGCCATACTTAAGTTTTCCTAATAAAATTCAAACAAAAATTTGTCTTTTAATATCCTACAGCGTACCAGCTGCTACTAAAACGACAAATAAATCTGGAGCTTCCTCTCAGATAATTAATCCTCTTGTCTAGTTTTCGGTTTTAAATTTTTTTAAAGGTTCATTCAGCTGCAGTTTTTAAACTTCATATATTAATAAATTAAATTTAGGTGAAGAATTTCTCTGTCAAAAAGACTTGTCAAAATTGACACATGAAAAGGAACCAAAACTTCACTGGGCTAAATTTTCAGGAGAGCGATTTATTAAAAGAGTTCAAAAAATATATTTTTTTTATTACTGATTCCGATTCTCTAGTTCTTCATCTAATATGATGAAATATTATTCATCAGAATGGATGTATTTTATATAAAAAAATTGAAAAACAAGACAAAAGTGAGATAACTAGGGTTTTCATAACCAAAATTTTAAAAATTCATATCTTCCAAACAAAAAATGATAAAAAATTCTAAAAATACCGGCTTGCTCAGCAGGATGTGTTATGTAGAGAAAGCATAAAAACTCAATTTCGACCCCGGTGAAGATTTGGTACCTTGTCATATGGACGGTCACATATAGGTATGTTGGGGTCAATTCTATATTTTTGTTTGAAAAAGTGCGTCGCATAAATAAAAGAAATAAAAAAATGAAATTTATTAATATATAAGCAATAAAACTTTTGTCTTTGAGAGGGCCGGGCCCCTCAGGCTCAGTTAAAAACTGAAAAAATTTGGAATTAAAAAAAAATGGAACGAAAGTTTGTCTCTGAGGAAGGCTCAGTCAGACCACTCAGGGCTGAGGTATATACGGTATTTTAAAAACATTTTTTTGTATGGGGTATTTAAAAATGAGTTCGGCCCCCCCCCCCCCCACCTCGAAAAAATTTCTATATACGCCCCTTAAATGATAATATCTCACATGAAGCCATTTTCTCTTTCGCATTTGTCCAGCGTGAATTTGACAAGAGGTGCCAAACGTCTGAAGAATGGATGTTTGTCTGGCTTAGCTGAACGTCCTGGTCCTTTGATTTTTGCATAATCTTTACATATCTCCACTGTTTTTGATTGTTCTGTAAATAAAATTAAATTATATTAAAATCCATTAAAATCTATTAAAAACAAAAAGTATTGGAAATATAATTTTAATAATTTTTTTTACATAGCGATACATTAAAATTTTTTTTCAATTCTTTTTGAAAATGATATCTTGAAGTTGGCCACCGTTCTGCTCAATACATTTGGAAAGTCGAAATCTGAAGTTTTGGACCACTTTGGCCAGCATTTCCGTGTAGATCTTGGAGATAACATCACAAATATTGTTCTTCAGCTGATCCAAGGTATTCGGACGATTTCCGCATAAAAGAAAATCACAGGGGGATAAATCTGGCGAGCGCGAACTCTAAAATCACCGCTTAAAGATAGACGTTCGGAGAAGTGTTCACGCAAGAGGACATTCGTGCCGTGTGAGCCTTAGCGCCGTCTTACTGGTACCATACATTCCTAACATCCATTTCTTCAAGGTCAGGAAGAAAAAAATTCTTTCACCATCTTCAAATAACGCTCAGAAGTGACAAAACTTCAGATTTCTATTCTTCCAATGTTTCGAGCAGAGCGGTCGCCACTTTCTAAATATCATTTTCAAAAAGCAATGAAAAAAAAAAATTAATTTACGGCTAAGTAAAAAAAAAAAAAAAAAAAAAAATTAAAATGATATCTCCAATATTCTTTGTTTTATCATTGTTTAAAACAAGGAAGTTCCCGCGCCGCACCAGGTATAATCGTTTGTGTTTTCAATAAGGTTAAATGCACACACGTGTTGATGAGATTTCGGCTTTATTATGGGTCAATGTTCTCTGAGAGCTCGTTGTTTTCTTAATATTTACCACTGTATATTATATTAACAAATAATTTTATATATATAGTATATACACCAATTCTCAAATGTATATATACAGTACATTTGAGAATTGGTCATATAGACTGATTAGCACACAACTAATATAATTTTGAATATATATATTATATAACAAATCTATCAGCATCTCGATGTGTTATTAATTTAGGTTGCGTTCATTTTCATAAGATCTGAAGATGGCAGCCGAAACGATTGCTTGTATTGGGCTTTAAAATTCGAACCCTGTTTATCTGAGCTCATTTGAGTTTATTATTCTAAAATTTCCATTTGATTAAAATTAATAATTTATTATAAATAGTTGTGTATACCCTTTTGACTTTCCCGAAGTGCACTGATCGCTTCTCCACACTTATCCATGGTGAGAAGATTTTCAGCTAAATAATTATAAGCATAGGCTTTGTAGAAGGCCTCCTTAAGTTGGAAATAAATTTTCCATTGATTGGCTTGAGGAATACTTTGTATAGCAATTGCTCCATCACGAAATAGAACTGACGTTTCAGTAGCCAAGGCTGAAATTAAACTCGGATTGTGCTTCAATTCAATAGCTCGGGCGACCGTGACTAAAACAAAAGAAATAATCTAAAGTTGTAGGTCTATAAATTAATTTTGATTCGCTAGAATGGAAAAATTTTCTTTTTTTTATAATTTTATTTAATTCAGATTAGAAAGGAGCAGCAAAGATGCCAAATGCCGAAAGGAGACGTTTCGATTAGTCCATCCTCAAGCTTATCTTTAATTTAGGCCCAAAGTTGTTATTGTTCTCGATGCACAAAAGTTCGTGCACATATTTTATAAATGGGCAATTGTTTAAAACAAAGCAAGAGTCTATTCGAGAAATAAAAAAAGATTATCGAATAGAGTCTCATGTTATCTTAAACACTCGCCCTTTTATAAAATATGTGCACGGACTTTTGTGCATCAAAAACAATGACAATTTTCTGCCTAAATTAGATATAAGCCTTTAAGGCCTGGAGATGTTCGAAACGTCTCCTTCGGCATTTGTCTTTCTTTTCTTTGCTGCTTTTGTACACTTGCAACAGCAACTTCTCTCCGGATTATTTATAATTCAGGTTTTTTAAATATCTATATACTGTTGATATATCAAATATTAAAATCATTCAGGAAGGAAATCCGAAGGCCGCATGTGGCCGTTAAATGTACATAAAGTTGCCAAGCAATTCATATATGGACCCTGTTACGCATTAGCGTGTCAAGCGCCAGCTACCGAGTTTTGAGAAAATTAACAACAAAGTTTTTTGTTTTGATTAGATTATATATAATTTTTTTTGTCAATTGTGCAAGTAACATTAAATATAAATTTTTTTAGGACATATTTCATAAAAAATATTAATTATAGCATTTGAAACAATATTCCGTGATTTCACTCAATTTTTAATTTTTTGGCGCTTGACACACTAATGCATAACAGGATCCATATAGTCTATAATCTTAGATTAAACTTTGGCCAGTCAGAACTCTTATAAAATGCGATGATTTTTAAAAATGACAATATCGTTAAAAATATTTAATCTAAGATTACAAGTAAAAATAATTTAAGATTTTGTAGACAAATCAATTTTCAGTTTTCAATTATGTGAATAGAAAGTAAAAGACACTTATTAATGGATCACAACCATAACCTGGGCCCTAATTTAATTTCATAAATATATAACTCGCCCGTTACATCAGCCTGTATTTAAATTTGTTCAGTTGAATGCAATGCAATGACATGACCATCAATCAAATGAGATGATCATAAAATAAATGCGCGAATCTATTTACGAGTGTTATATATATATATTAAAGAGAGTGTAGTTCCTGATCTTTGTATATATTAATCAACTCATCAAAACAAAAAAGAAATAAATTTATCCGAATCTATTTGGCTTTATAAATCGATTTCAAGTTGCACCTTCTTGGGCTTCTGCTGTGCATTGCTTGATATAAGCAGTAAGAACTCGTTTGTCCAAATCGCCTCCGTCCTTTTGTTTGTCAACAATCAATGGCATCAGAGTATCTTTGACAAAAGTAAAGGCACCAGCTGCTTTACGGAGACAAGTATGTGCTTCTTTAGCTTCATCCATATTCACTCTGAAAAATTTTAGATGTTTTTAATATAGAGATTATGATAGGATAACATATGTACAGTCTATATTATGAAATTTAATATTTAAGCTTCAGAAATAAAGAACAAAATAGATCTATCTAGAAAAGTGTTTTTTAAACTGTGGGTTGCGAAAATTTTATGTGTAGTATTAGAATGAAAAAATATGCAATATTAAAATTTGAAGCTGATAAAAGTGATTATTCAGATACACCTCCATTTGAAAGAACTCGGATTGCAAAATATTTTTTTAGTTAAAAAAAATATGATTAATTAGGGGTCGTCTACATATTACGGAACGCCTTTTTTGACGATATTCTAGTTGTCATTCCCCTGTCACAGCCACATACAAACAAACCCCCCTACAAATATTATGTCACAACATAGAAATAAATATCCCGCCCCCTTTTTCCCTCTTGCGAAAATCATTGACCTTTTTTTTAGGTGTGAATCTCATTAGTTTTTTTTTTTTTTTTTTTAGTATACGAGTCTCATCCCATCTTTTCAAACTCAGGTATAGTTTTATAAATTCAACTTTGAATTGTGATGTCACACTTGTTAGAGAAACCCCCGGGTCCCCCCCCCCCAAGTCACAATTAGTAACGTTTCGTCCAGGCCCCAACGCGTTTCGTAATATGTGGACGACCCCTAATGAGGTTCAAATCGAAATAAACTTTAAGTTTGATAAGGAATCAGAATGTATTTAAATTAAAATATTGATAAAAATAGGTAAACTTCATTAATTGTCATTAAACATCATTTAATCTCGGATATATATATATAAATTTTATCAAAATAAAGTATTATTTAACTCACTCATCTTTGCCAGCTATCATTGAAGCATGTTTCATAGACCAAATAGCAAGGTTGCAGGTGATATTTGCTGCCTCGAAGGCCGTATCTTGACATAATCTAGATAAAAATTAAGAGGAATCGAATATTAAAAAAAGCGTTATCATAAATACAATATTTGTTTTATTTCTTTTTTTATAAATCAGGGTTTAGAAGTTATTATTAAAAATAATTTATACTCTTGATATTAAAAATCAATATATTAAATCAAAAATAAATTAATCTTTTTAATTCTTTCCATATTTTGTAGGAGAAATTAATAAATAGCAAGTGAATTCATAAAAGGATTATGATAACAAATATTTTGAAGGCTTGGATAACAAAAGAGAAAAAAAGATATCAGCTTCTTTCAAATTTTACTGACATTGAAATGAAAAAAAATCAATACTAAACATTGAATAGATAAAATTCAGAGAAGGTACTCTGCTTAGCTTTTTTCTAAATATATTTATTATGAAACCAATATAAGTTATCCAGGCCCTTTCATTTAAACTAATTTTCATCCAACTGAGATCCTAAGCAACAACTTTTGACAAGTGCTTGTCATCAAGAAATTTCTTGCTAGTTGATACTTACTCCGGGGTATTGCCCAAAAGGGTGTGAGTCCATTTAAAAAGGAAATTATTTCTCAATTTGCTGGGTTGTCCGTGATGTTCAAAATCGTAAATAAGCCCCGTTAATAAGGACATGTAACTTTTATATGCAGTTTCAAGGGTATCCAAATCATGATTGGCGTTTGGTAAAAGATCCAAAAGTCGGGCTCGAGCGCCTTTCAAATCACTAAAAAAATTACATATACAAATATAATACAAAGGGAATATTTAAAATAATGCATTTCACTCACTTGCAAATTTTCAAAGCTTCAAATTCGTGAGAAATCATTGACGTTTCAAATGACATTTCAGTTGTTGCTTTGAGACAATTTCTTTGGAACCAATAAGCCATTTTGTTTATTTTTTTTTTATTTATTCAGATTTTTATATTAATTTAATTTGTACAAGATTCGATCATTCGGGAAAATTTTCAAAAAATATTATATTTCCTTGACAGTTATCTAAATAGAAATCATGAAAGTGGTGTGAAGGTAGCGTCAAACACGATTGTCAAAATACAACCTGAAATTAGCAGCTGGTTCGCCCGCCATTTTTGGTTTAAGCTTACATGTTAGCGCAAACCAGAGCGGTCTTGGGTTTTTATGTGGGCCTACGTTCATAGGCGCCGGAACTGGAGGGGGGGGGCAAGGGTACATTGCCCCCCCCCCCCTGGCATCCTATAGGGGGGCAGAGGGGGGCAAAATTTCTTCTTTTATTTCATTTATTTTAAAAAATGATATATTTTTACTTTTGAAAAATAAAATCTTCTAAATTAAAAAAAATTAAAAGTGTAAGAAATTCATTTTTTTCCAAATTTTTAATAAAATCACTAGCAAATTTTTTAAAATTTTAATTTTATTAAAATTGTGATTTTATTTAAAATTTTTAAAGCTTTATAGTACATTTGTTTTTGTTTTATACTATTTGAACATATTAAATAATTTTAATTTTCTAAAAAAAATTTTTTTGCCCCCCCCCCCCCCCCGATTCAAATTCGTTCCGGCGCCCCTGTCTACGTTTGCTTGTTGATTTGATTGCACAGGCAGTATTTGTTCTCTAAACTCTTTTATTTAGATTATCCTAATAAAATTTACTTAAATATGCTCGTTTTAGACCATGTAAAATAAAAATTGTTTGCCTTTTTAAAGAATATTTACCGAAACATAAAAAAACCAACGCTTAACTTAATGTAGAAAAAAAAATTTTTTTGCCAGGAACTGTTCCTCGGGGCTCGGATGAATACAGGAATATATAAATAAAAAAAAAAATTATTGGCGCCTGAACCCATGCGGTATGCAATGCCATCAATTTTTTTTCCTTCGTCACTGATTCTTGCGGGCGTGCACTCTCTAGGTTGGCCTTTTGGTTATATCTGTAAAAAATTTTTTTACAAATTTTTTTTATTTTAATTTATTTAGGCTAATTTTCCTCCGTAAATCGTAGCGGTACCTCCAATATATAAGAGCTAGAGAAATGAAAGTTTTTTTTTAATAATATTTATAGCTCGGGAAGGTGTTTTGGACCTTGAAACAAGGCATTCAGCGACTAAGGGGGCCGCAGGGGGCGGTGCGTCTAGTTTATTATAAAAATCATATCGAGCTTAGCTATGTTCTATAAGCCTGAAAAGACAAAGGATGTTGGTTTGGTTCCCCCATAATATCAATAAAAATCAATTTATTTAATTTGATACAGGAGACACGTCAATTTCTCGAACAAGCCTCCGTCCGCGTGACGAATTTGTTCATTTTTCTAAAAGGAAAATGTTATTTTGAGCATTGTCCAACGATCTGTAATTTTAAAACTTTCTCTAGCTTTTGCATTTAATAATTTGCTACTCTTATTGCCACAGGACAGGTTTCATAAAACCACACAATGATTTTATTTTTTTTAAGAAAAATTTTAGTGGCCACAGTGACAGTTTTTGATTATGCAAAGCAAAAAAAAGTTGTCTATTTTTCAATTAACGCCACGAGATTTTTTAATTAAAAAAAATAATAATAATTTAGAAAAAATTATCTTTATTTTTTTTCAAGAATAAAACAGAAAAGATTCTTCTGAAAATTAAAATTTTTTTACAAAACAATTTATAGCTGAGATGATATATTAATAAGAGGGTAGAAATGAGAAATGCAGCTAAGGTTATTTCTTTATACGTTTAATTCACACAGCTGACGTTTCGGTTCCATGTTTGACTTTTTGCCAGGTCTGAGGATGGTTCAAACATGGAACCGAAACGTCAGCTGTGTGAATTAAACGTATAAAGAAATAACCTTAGCTGCATTTCTCATTTCTACCCTCTTATTAATAAAATTGTTTAAAATTAAAATAGAAACATATCTCTAGGAGAGTAGAGACGTTTGTGTTGATGCGCGTCTCTATTTCTATGAGAATCATCGCTAGAAAGCTTAGAATTTAATTTATTAATAATAAATTCTATAATCAGCAAAACAATCGATATTAAATATCCACCAATCAGGATCGCAAATGGCATTATGAGAGTTTTTAGATGGATACTTTCAAACTCTTCTTCCTCCTCTTTTAAATGCTCTTTTCTATATAATTTTTCAACGTATTGACTAATTCCTGTCTCGTAAAACAAATGAATCCTAAAATACAGAAAAATCTTTTATTTTCAATAAGAAAACTAAAAACAACAAGTTGCACTTACTTATGATTAAAAAATCGACGGTAGGGGAGATTTTTATTTACCAGCATAGTTATAAACGTGGGTTGTTCAATTAATGGGAAATAGAACAAATTATTTCCTAAGGAGCGAAACATTTCCTTCCCTCTGATTTCAGTTGATAGATATCCATATTTTGGGCGTGTTTCCATTATTTTAGGTACTTCTGAATTTTTTGGAAAATTTTTAAAAGCCGGTTCAAGATATTCTTTATATAATCGATGTAACACAGGATCGCTGCTACTCTGATAAAAAATAAAATAATGAACATTTATAAGGAAGAAAATTTATGTAAATCAAATAGAGCAGCGTTTTCCAAAGTGAGAGTCGCGACCAGTCCCCGGGTCGTAGAGCAATTTTGGCCGGTCGCGAAAAAAATTTGTAAAAACATTTTTGCAATTTTTGTGTATGAAATAAACAAATAATGTGATTTTTATTAAAAAATAAAATTTGTTTTGTAATAACCTAAATGTTTTTTTTTTTTCATAAGGTGAGTCTCGAAAAATTTTAAAACCTCGTACTGGGCCCCGGCAAAAAAAGTTTGGGAAACGCTGGTATATAGCCATAGCATAATTTACGTTCATACCCAGATAGCAGACTACGTCTTGAGTAATTACCGTTTAGGTCCGATTTAGGACCAAGACATACCGGACCTAAATGGTACGTAAAGCAGACCAACATGGCGGATACGCCCGCCCAACTTAGGCCATATAAGACGATAACCGTTATACCGGTATATGCGATAATATCTATTGGGGGTCCAGGCATTTCCGCCTTTTATTAATTGTGAAAAAATTACATATCATTACTATTCCAATCCAGTACCTGCTTGAGGATTTGTTTACATTCATGGAATACACAAGTGGAAAGAATACATAAATATTTCTCTATACATTTCCTATGAGAGAAATCGTAAATTGAAGAATTAATAACTCAAAAAGTTATATGAATTTCGGGATGAAAATAATTTTCTTGTAATTCCGAGAAGGTCCTCTTTATGCATATAAAATTTCATTTCAAAATTCCTACGGGAAGTTGCCTAAATAGAGCGTGACAGACGGACGGACAGACAGAAGACAGCGAATTATATATACGCTGGTATATATGATATTAGGATAAAGAATGTGAATTAGTTGATCAAAATACCTTAATAGTTCGAAAAAATGAGGCCGTAGATGAACAATGAAGAGTGTATCCTCTAGTATTTAAGAATCCTTTCACATCGTTAAAAATCAACTCTGAAGCAGGTGAAATGAGGAAGGAAATAATACAAGAGGAATAACTTAAATAAATCATCAGAGTGAAAAATGAGTAGAAAATCAGAGAGAGTCGTCCGCTCAATTTATCCATTAATTTGACATCATAGCTAGGACCTGAAATTGAAAATAAATTCTGGAATTATTATTAGGCCCTCGGGCCTTGGTGTAGTGGATAGCCTTGTTTACCAAGGGTCGCGGGTTCGCATCCCAGGCTGTCCGATGACTTTATTTAAGCCATTTGGTATCCAAAGCACCCCGCTTAACTTAAATATAAAATTTCAACCTCCTAGCTCTTTTCGTTCTTGAGATATTTTGTTCACAGACACACAGACAGACCATGTTGCGAAAACCACATTTTTGGATTCAGGGGACCTCAAAACGTGTATATCCATCAAAATCTCGCCATCGAATTTTTGACATGAATCAAATACTTTCTCTCTCTATATATTAACATATATGGGTGATTCTTTTACAAACCGAACACTTTCTGACCGACATGTTTTTGATTTGGCTGAAATTTTTTTTACGGGTTCTATAACGAAAAAAAGATAGCCATCCGCGAGGATTTTCTTTTTCTTTAATATTTTGGGAAATATCGAGGGTCGAAAATGTGAAAATTTGATGATTTTCTGCTTAGACTCTCACTTTTAAAAATTCATAACTCTGGTTCTATTTGAGCTAGAAAAAAACTTTTTTTACCATTTTAAAGCTAAGAGAGTGAACTTTAAGAAACAAATTGTTCCACCAAAATTTATTAAAGATTTCACATTGTTATCAACAATTGAAATCTTTAAATCGATTTCTAACAATGGGGCCCCAACTGTATTGCATTTTTATTATAACCATCGCATTCTACGTCAAATTTTATGCCGATAACGGTTTTTTAATTGATGGAGAATCAATTAGTACTATTGAAAAAAAAATCCCGCCAAGTACTCTCATGCGGTAAAATGACGTCATATCAAAAATAAGAAAAAAAAAGTCCAGGGGTATTGAACCACTCTTTCCAAAACTATATTTAGATTTAATGTAGCTTTTATGGTCAAGTAGCTATCCGTTTCACAAGTAGGGCTATTTTTCGATATTTTTTTGCCTAAAAAATGAGGTTTTTTGAGACAAAAACTAATTTTTGAGTTAATTACTCGGGATTTTTTTTATTCATTCTATTAGAATTTTTTTCCTGCACAAATTGACATCCCATTTAGTCTGATCTGATTAGCCGTTCGGAATCTACAGGGGTTTAAACTTTCAAATTAGAATTTACCGCAGCGGGTAAATAAAATGTAGAAAATGGTGGAATCGTATATTCATCATAATTATACCTCTTAAGACAGAGGAGTTATTCAAGCCGATAAACTTTTTGCCCTAGGGCATACACGGAAAAGTTTATCGGCTTGAATAACTCCCTCTGTCTTAAGAGGTATAATTATGATGAATATACGATTAGAAAGAATGAGTTTTCAGCTAAAGATTTCACCATTTATTTTTTTCCTATCATTTTTATTTTACCGCGCTGCGGTAAATTCTAATTTGAAAGTTTAAACCCCTGTAGATTCCGAACGGCTAATCAGATCAGACTAAATGGGATGTCAATTTGTGCAGGAAAAAAAATTCTAATAGAATGAATAAAAAAATCCCGAGTAATTAACTCAAAAATTAGTTTTTTGTCTCAAAAAACCTCATTTTTTAGGCAAAAAAATATCGAAAAATAGCCCTACTTGTGAAACGGATAGCTACTTGACCATAAAAGCTACATTAAATCTAAATATAGTTTTAGAAAGAGTGGTTCAATACCCCCGGACTTTTTTTTCTTATTTTTGATATGACGTCATTTTACCGCATGAGAGTACTTGGCGGGATTTTTTTCAATAGTACTAATTGATTCTCCATCAATTAAAAAACCGTTATCGGCATAAAATTTGACGTAGAATGCGATGGTTATAATAAAAATGCAATACAGTTGGGGCCCCATTGTTAAAAATCGATTTAAAGATTTCAATTGTTGATAACAATGTGAAATCTTTAATAAATTTTTGTGGAACAATTTGTTTCTTAAAGTTCATTCTTTTAGCTTTAAAATGGTAAAAAAGTTTTTTTCTAGCTCAAATAGAACCAGAGTTATGAATTTTTAAAAGTGAGCGTCTAAGCAGAAAATCATCAAATTTTCACATTTTCGACCCTCGATATTTCCCAAAATATTAAAGAAAAAAGAAAATCCTCGCGGATGGCTATCTTTTTTTCGTTATAGAACCCGTAAAAAAATTTCAGCCAAATCAAAAACATGTCGGTCAGAAAGTGTTCGGTTTGTAAAAGAATCACCCATATATAGAGGTAAGAGAAAGAAAAAAACCGTTTATTTTCCAGAGAAGCTTTCGAGCACGCAGACACACACCTCAAACCCACAGGTCCTAGCCATCCACCACCATCCAAACAGTTTTCTAAAAATATTAAATAAGGAAAATAATAAATAAATTAGAAATGTCTACCTTAACTTAAAAAACAAATGTAGGCCTATTTCCTTTAAATCACATCAAATTAAGATAAATTAACACTAATATAAATCTAATGATTCTATTTTATATTATAAATTTAATCAAATAGCCAAAAAGATTAAAATTTGAAAGACAATTTTTTTTTTTAAATTTAATTATATACAAATTAGCTCTGAATGGGTGCCTCATATTAGGCTGTTTTCAATGCCTTTAAGGTATAACCTATGGGAAAGGTTCTCGGGCCTTGGTGTAGTTGTTAGCATCCAATCCAATTGAAATAATAAGAGACTAAATGGCCTTCGATGAAGACCTTAATGAAATTAAAAAAAAAAAAAAAGATACTGGCGTTCAGTAGCCATTTTAATGTTGAGGGAGGTAAATTATTACAAAATTACAAAAATATTTTTTTACCTTGTAGGCACTGCATTCCGAAATGGAAATAAATCGATTCTAAAAATGCCAAGAAATTTAATTTCCCACATAAGAAATTGTCCCAGATTGCCAATATAAGAATAAGTGCTATCAATGATATCCAGAGATAAAGATGAAAAGGCAGGATGTAGGTTGACCATTGTTCTGCTTCCTTTTTTGGAATTTGATTTCTTCGAAAAAATATAACAATTCTAGAAAAATAGAATGTTGATTTTATTATGTATAAACATAACACTCCAGACAAGCTTCTGCAACGGATTTTCATACCTTTCTTTCATGATCGGAACAAGTAAATCCACCACTTTAAAGTAATCACTCTGAATCACAGAAGGCACCCCTATATTTATTTGCAAAGTTTGAACATCTCTAATCATCCCGCTCCACGAACCGTTCTTAAAAAGAACATTTCTTTTTCTCTCCGAATACTCTGATCTAGAATTTATTTGTTTAATTATTTTCTTAAATTTTTGTTTTTTTTTTTAAGATTTTTTTACCTGATATTTAGACAATCGGAGGTGAGCATCCAGATTTTCACAAGTATTCCCTTTAAAGTGACTTTAGTATTGTTTTGAATTTGTATATAAGAGTAAGGGGGTGCCTAAGAAAAATTCATATTATATAATATTAAGTGATATGAATAATGGAAAGAATTGAACAATAAATTTCTGCTGTTTCATATAGACTTTTTACAATAAGTTACTAAATATCATTTAACTACGATATATTGTGGTCCAGACATATTAGATAGATATAATATAGATATTTACTTTAACCGCCATTCTGTTTCGTAATTTATGGGTAGGGGGAAGGGTTTGAACACCGATATTCCACCTACCTGACTTGAATTTTTCACTTTTTAAAAATGAATTTTTACTTCTGAAATTAGCTGCGCCGATAGACTGACTCTTTGTTCTTATAAACGAGAAAATACTTTTATAAAATATTAGAAATCTATATAGCTATTTGAATAAGATATTAATATTCAATGAATACCTCGATTCAGACTTGACAAATTTTTTTTTCGATTGTCTGCTGCAAAGGGTAGCATACTGATGCCCCGAAAAGACTGCAGATTCTGGGTTCAATTCCCGAGAGCCATGGGACGTTTAGCCCACCAACAAAAATAAACAAACAAATTTTTCAAATTGTATAAAAACAATTATTTATTTATTAATATAAAAATAATTAATTTTTTCTACTTACATTGAACATTCCAATTTTCATTTTTGTTCCTTGGAAATTGTTCCGTTGTTGATAGATGTTTTCAAGTTTAGTGAAGTTGTTGAAGCCATTGGCAAAGTTCCATTCACCCAAATGCACAATTTGGAGGGTAGCACCAGCCTCATACCGAAATACTTCCATTAATTCGTAGCCATTGCTTTGTAAACGTTTTGCTATTATAAATCGACAATTCACATTAATATATACATCTTTCAAGGCAGAATCGAAATTTGTTTTTTCGTCGTCCCAGAAATATATAAAAAGATTGTCTAGATTACATCTTTCGAAATCAATCTAGAAATAATAAATAGATAGATAAATAGATAGTTGGTTTAAAAGAGGAAATCTTTTCTTGCCTTTTGAAGCGATTGTGGAGGAATTTCGGAAGGGATTACCAACTGACGGGATTTGAGAGGACAAGTTCTTCGAACTTCTTTGCAAAAATTCCTTCTCAGCGTCATCCAAGTCGCCATCAGATTTGGACATCTTATTGGAAGAATTCGATAATCTGCAAATTCAAAGTTTAAGGAATCAAATTAATATCTTACCTCGTTCTCAACAAATTATCATTGAAGTCAATCAGTACTCTTGGAATTTACAGGTCCGCATAGAGCCTTGTCTTCCCGAACTGTATATTAATACAGCTTCTCCGCACATCACCCTCCTCCCTAGGCTACTTTAGAAAATATAAAACTTGACTGACATTTCTAATTTAGTTCTATTTAAAAGCTAAATTATAAAAGTCAATAATTAATATAGGCTAATTTCATTGATGGCTTTTTAAATTCTTTAGACATTTTTTAGCCATAGGGTTTCAGAGAGGGAAAAATAGTTGGCATTCGAAACTCGAATTCGTTTAGAGGAAACAATTTAAAGTGATTTTAATTTGTTTTTTCATTTGTAATATTAAAGCTCAAAGATCCCGGACTCTCTCAGAGAGGATTTATCCTTATCCTCTCGGCCGCCCTGCCCTGCCCATGCCCATTTATGAGCATAGATATTATAGAGAGGTTTTTATTTCATTTATTAGTCTCTTCAAGCCGACGTTTCGGTCAGATATACGACCATCTTCAGAGCTGAAGCCTTTCAACAAAATTCCTCAAAAGTTAAGTCAAACTAAACACGCATAGCCTTTGGTCCTTATTAAATGGCAAGAAATAATTTACACAATTGCGCCATTCGACTTTTTGAGAAATTTTGTTGACACGCTTGGGCCCTGAGGCTGGTCGTCGAAATGTCAGCTTGAAGACGTAGCTGCAAACGCTCTTTTCTTTATTCCTTATTAAAACTAATGTTAAATCATTCATTAAGATATGCTATTAGGTAAATAAAAACTATTAAAATGCAAGATGATATTTATTTATATAAACACTATGGCACGTATTTCCCTTCAGAAGTGATACAAATACTGAGTATGTATCAAGAGAAACATGTTACCTTGTATTTTTAGTTTTAATTTCTTTAATTAAATCATGTTCCAACTAGTGCCAACGGTTTAAATGGCACCTTTTTACTCATTCAATGAACAATTTTGGATTAACAATTATTATTTGTCATTAAAGTAAAAGAGCCAAATATTTCGTCTCAGACTAGAAAAATTTATTTTAATTGAATTGATTCATTTGAAAAAGAAGCAAAAAAAAAAAAAAAAAAATTAGGCTCGCACCTGGATTGTTGTAATCCCTCGCCCAAATGGTGCACCCGATATTCAAATGGAATTTTAAAGAATCAATTAGGAAGCATTTTGTTTCAATAGCGTCTACTTGACTGCTAATACTGAAAATGTTAACACAAAACATCCAGGCAAAATATTTAAAAGGGAACATTTTTGAGTAGCTCTCATATTATTGACTAAATTTTCACAATTGCATTTCTTTTTATTTAAATGTTATCTTAATTGCTTTGATCGAAATAATTTTTCATTCAATTAGCGCTTAAAAGCTTTTATTCACATAGCATGTTCTATTATAGTAAGATTATTAAGATATTAGTCAGAGTAAAATGCCAATAAACGAAATTAATTTCTTGGGGTGTCGGTTTGAACCTCACTCAGTTAGTCAAATCAAAATGCATTTAAGAATCTTTTTTTAAAGTGGAAATTTTATTACATCAACTCAAATTTTCTCGCCCATCAGCCGTGACGTCACCAGAGACTCACACCAGGTTCCTTCGCAGAGACTCCGAAACTACCCCCACTCCCGTCTCCTTGTACTACTTGTCACCTAACAATTTAACAATTTAAAATAAAAAATCGCAATACCTTCACTTAATAATATTTCTCCCTATTTGTTAAGAGACAGTTATTAAACGCAAATTGCTTTTCCTCTAGTTTGTTAATACCAAGATATTTTTTTACAAATGAATTTTTTTGGGAGTTTTAAGAAAAAAAGTTTACTTTCCCAAGAAAAATTTGAAATGACGTCACTGTGGGCATCTACCCATTTTTTTTATCTTAAAAGAATGGAAGGAGCTTCTATATTTATATAAATTTACATATGACAACTGTAAGTAAAAAATTAAAAATAACAACCATTTTAATGTTTTAATTGTTAATGATGTTAATTATGAATAAAAATCTATTGTAGCCTGATTGCCTGATGATGGTCAAATAAATTTGGACCGAAACGTCGCGAATATCTGGGAGTTTCATTGTTTTGGAGACACTCCTTCCTGGCTGCTACCTCCTTCCATTCTTTTAAGATATTAATCACAGCCACTTCCACACTCAACAAATTTATTTATTTATTTTATTTATTTATTTTGAAATTCCTATCGGGATCCCTGTTTATTTACCCGAGGTGCTTACGTGTACGGAGACACACACCTCAAACCCAACCGGCCTCTGGCCGTAGCCATCTACCGGCACCCCGTGAAGTTACATCATTTCCTATCTCTAGCTCCTCCTGCTCTCGTCTCTAGCTAGTGAACTAATCCTTATTTCTGGTTCCAACCGGCTCCTTTTATCCAACCTCTTCTATGCTATGGAGGATGTCCTAGTTTGAGGAGGGACTCCCTCAGCACCGGCGTGTAGCCTACCTCCTTTCGAAGAATGCATCACTGAGAGGGAACCTTCTTTACGTCCCTTCCACAGGACGGGATGTCACAGCAACTCCCTCTCCTCGTAGAGTTGCCTGAGGGCTATTGCGGAAAGATCCTATATTCCAATCCAGGGCTTGCTTGAGGATTTGTTTACATTAAATAAATATTTTTATTTAATGAAAAATCCCGCATGCCAAGGATTTGAACAGGGATCTTCTTTGCAGAAGCGACACCCTAGCTCACTACACCAGCGACCCACCTTAGCATTTAAGATAAATAATAATCTATAGAAAAGTAAAAAATATTCTAAATTAAATTCCAAGTAATATTTGTTAGATATCTTCTATTTTTAAAAATTAGTCTAGTCTATATTTGAGAAAAAATTTTAGGTATAAAATATGGGGCACCCAAAAAAACCGAATATGCAAGAACAAGTTGTATGGTTTTTAGTTAACCCCACCAGATTTAAAAAAAAAAAACATAGTTTAGAAATAATTATCTTTATTTTTTACAAGAATAAAAGATACAAGGTTTTTCTGAAAATTAAAATTTTTTTAAATTAAAATAGAAACATATCTCTAGGAGAGTAGAGTCGTTTGTGTGGATGCGCGTCTCTAGAAAGCTTAGACTTTAATTTTTTAATAATAATTTCGATAATCAGCATAACAATCGATATTAAATATCCAGCAATCAGGATCACAAATGGCATTATGAGAGTTTTTAGATGGATACTTTCAAACTCTTCTTCCTCCTCTTTTAAATCCTCTTCTCTATATAATTTTTCAATATATTGACTAATTCCTGTCTCGTAAAACAAATGAATCCTAAAATACAGAGAAATCCTTTATTTTCAATAAGAAAACTATAAATAAAAATCATTGTGTGGTTTTATGAAACCACGATGCAAGTGAAACTTTTTTCGGATCGTATGGGTTTAACTGAAAATTTTCAGAAAATAATTCATTTAAGGGTATTAAAATCGCGTTTTTAATCTTAACTTAATAATTGAAAAATGGGAAATCAATAGACGCATGTTAAAAACTGAGAACAATATTTATTTAGTAAGATTTGAATCATTTTAAATTAATTTAAAAATTATATTTATTCAATTTAAAAATTCAATAATTAAATCTCACAATTATTTTTTATAATACATCATATATATTATATTTCAACTTTCTTATTTTTGTCGTCACGGCTTGTGACGTCATAACTTGTAGCGTCACGGCCTTTGACGTCACGGCGAATGCGACATGCTGATAGAGAAACGAAAAAATTCGTATGGATCAAAATAAAGTTTCACTTTAAAAAGTTACACTTACTTATGATTAAAAAATCTGCGATAGGGGAGATTTTTATTTACCAGCATAGTTAAAAACAACGGTTGTTCAATTAATGGAAAATAGAACAAATTATTTCCTAAGGAGCGAAATAATTCCTTTCCTCTGATTTCAGTTGATATAAATCCATATTTTGGGCGTGTTTCGATCATTTTAGGTACTTCTGAAGTTTTTGGGAAATTTTTAAAAGCCGGTTCAAGATATTCTTTATATAATCGATGCAACACAGGATCGCTGCTAGTCTATAAAACAAATAAAATAATGAACATTTATAACGAAAAAAAATTATCTAATATCCTTATGAAGGGCTTAGCGGAGATAGTCTTAATCAGGGTTGGATCTGGGGGGGGGCGGCAGTCGGGCATGTGCCCCGGGCGGCAGATATCAGGTGGCGGCAAAATAGGAAAAGTAGTCCACAAAAACAAAATGAAATTAGCAGGTGGAGCACTTAGGCATTTGCCGCCTCTAGGCAATTGTCTCTTTTGCCGCCCCTACCCTTCAACCACCCCATCGCAGAAAAATACCCTAACACGCCGTTGGCCTTCTGATTACCTATACCTTTTCAATATCAGATATTTTCTATTAAAAAAAAAATATATAGGTCTCTAAATAATAATAATGTTTTCTTACAAATTTTGCCGCCCCAGGCGCTTGCCTAGTAGGGTGGGTCGTTTTGCCACTTTTTTCGGAGCGAAATGTAATACCCGGCAAAAGGGACCCAACCACATGGACATTACAGATATCAAATCGGACAATATCTTCTGTGGAAATTTTTACCTCTAAGTTTTGAAATTTCGTCCAAAAATTGTCAATAAGTTTCAAAACTTTGATGTAAAAATTCTCACAGAACAATAAGAGGCTCTCACAGAAGATATTGTCCGATTTGAAAAAAAAATTGATATCTGTAATGTCCATGTGGGTGGGCTCCTTTTGCCGGGTATTACATTTCGCTCCGGAAAAAAGTGGCAAAACGACCCACCCTAGTGACTAGTTCGCCTCTTCGTAAATACGGCCCTGGATATTAGTTATTAAGAAACGTTTGAAAAGTGAACATATCGCAATCAAAGGTATCCAAAAATTTGTAGAAAAAATCAAAGTTTTTTATAAAAAAAAAAAATTTAAAAAAGCGTCATTCATCCCGAAATTTTTGTTTTTTTCCGAAAATGTCAAAAAAAAAAAACGTTCAAGATAAATCTGTAAAATTTTGTCATATTTATTTCTGAAAAGTACATTTAAAGACAAAAATTTCAAAAAAAAAAAAAAAAAAACGTCCCGATAAGTTAATTTTTGTCAGTTTTACGGTTATGTTAAAAAAAAGTCGATGTTTTTTGAAAATGCTATAACTTTTTTTTGGCTGGGTCGAAAAATCTGAAAAAATTCTCACGTTTTCAATAGGGTATAAAAAGATGACAAAGTTTCAGCCAAATTAAAAATGGTCGGGTTCAGAAGTGGTCGAGTTGGCGTGGAATGCCCCATATATAATTCTTCTGTAGGTGTGTATGTGACTAAACTCCTCCTAAACAACTGAACCGATTTTGATGAAATTTTTTGTGTATGTTTGTGAGAGTCCCGGACAGATTATGATTCACCAAAAATTATAAGTTAATGAATAATTAATCGTTAAAATAAGAAAAAAATAAAGATAGGAGAAATGGTTGCCATGCTAACAAAATATAAATATTTTCCCATGTTTACGCCGAAGGCGGGCTTTGCGACTAGTAATTATAATAAAATTATTTGACTGATCGTAGGTCCTGATGAATTAGTTGATCAAAATACCTTAATAGTGCGAAAAATTGAAGACGTAGAGGTACAATGAAGAGTGTATCCTCCAGTTTTCAAGAATCCTTTAATATCGTTAAAAATCAACTCTGAAGCAGGCGAAATGAGAAAGGAAATAATGCAAGAGGAATAACTTAAATAAATCATCAGAGTGAAAAATGAGTAGAAAATCAGAGAGACTCGTCCGCTCAATTTATCCATTAATTTGACATCAAAGCTAGGACCTGAAATAGAAGATAAAATTCTGGAAATTAGGGAATTTAATTATTATTATTTGAATTTGCTACCGGCTACCGGGATATCCGTTTATTTTCCAGAGAAGCTTTCGAGCACGCAGACACACACCTCAAACCCACAGGTCGTAGCCATCTACCAGCATCCCGTGAAGTTACATTGTTCTATCTCTAACTCCTCCTGCGGTTATTTCTAGCCTATTAACTAATCCAATTTATTTTCCCATCCGGTTCCTTTTATCCAAAATCTCCATTCTAGGGAGGATGTCCATGTTAGAGAAGGGTCTTTTTCAGCAGCAGAGTGTAGGCTCTAGGACTGGGGTTGGCAACCTTTTGAGTCGCAAGAGCCAAAAATTACAATTTACAAAATTTCAAAGTTTTTTAAGAGCCCCAAAATATTTTCTTACCAAGGGGCGTATATAAAAATTTTTTCAGAGGGAGGGGGTCCGAACTCAAAAATTTTTTTAAAATTTTTTCCTTCTGCCGTTTACCTTTTTTTTTAGGAAGACAAAATTTTTTCAGTCCTGCGAAAAATTTGGTTTTTTTAATTTTTTTACCTTTTTTTAGGGACTCGAAATTTTTTACTTTAGGACCTTTTTTACTTCTCTTCTAGGTATAAGAAGGAATAAAACAATAAACACTTCTCATTCCTAAGCTCCAATACAGAACATACTTTAGAAGTTTATTTTAAATAAATATTTTTATTTATATAATTAGATATTACTTCATGTACCCGAAAAAAGATATAAGGGTGTGCCGCCGGGAGTCGAGCCACGGATCCACCGATTCGCGCTCAGTGCGCCCTTACCACTAGACCACAGCACGACATTCGGGTATATAACTCAGTTGGAAAGCAAATTTAGTCATCGGGAGGATTGGACCCAGATTTGGCGCCACAAATTCATCCATGGTTCGACTCCCGGCGGCACACCCTTATATCTTTTTTCGGGTACATGAAGTAATATCTAATTATATAAATCTCCGTTTCGCGGCTTACCTACGCAATATATATAATATCTTAAATATTATATATAATTTCTTATTTATAATATTTTTATTAAATGAAAAAATCCTACACGCCCGGGATGTGAACACCGATCTGCTGTGTAGAAGAATCATTTCTACAGTTGAGGCCTCAAAGAATTTAATTACAGTGAAAGGGATAGTATAGCTCAGATTTGATTGATACAAATAAATAAACACAAGATTATTTGTTTCAAAATTGATTTAATTAAGGCTTATTAAATAACTTAACGCGTTTCGACATTGCTGTTATCATCAGAAGTGCATATATGGATCTTCTTCTCTTCTGATGATGACAGCAATGCCGAAATGCCTTAAGTTATTTAATAAGCCTTAATTAAATCAATTTTGAAACAAATAACCTTGTGTTTATTTATTTGGATGAATCAAATCTGATCTATACTATCCATTTCACTAAAATAATGTTTCAACTAGAGCCTACGGTAGAAAGCTCAAATATGAATTTAATTACAATTAAATTTAAGTCTATAGGGGAAAGAGTCTTGAATTCAAAAAAATCGACATGTTAACTTGGATTCAAATTTTGAATTCACACTCCTCCCACACGGACATTTGGATGAATATGGAGACCCCTGCGCCAGAAAATTTGGATAATTTTCAGAAAAATCTAATTTAATAATTACTAATATATTTAATAAAATTAAATTAAGTTTCTCAGTTTATAACTTGTTACATGTAATCATAGGCGTAGCCAGAAATTTTTGGTGGGGGGGGTTTGGGATTATTTCTCCCCCCCCCCCCCCACCCCGACTGATAGGGCAGTATAAGGCGTCTAATGAAATATATGACTAGCCCCCCTGTACCCCCCTCGAGGTGGCTCGGGCCCGCCCTTTCTTAATTAAGTGCCGCAATTTTTCAATCAACTCGTATCAGGCAATAAATAATGCAATTCTCTTAATTTTATGTATATGGGCCTAAAATACCGGGGTGTCTCTCTATGTGTTTCTCTTGACCAGACTCCTATCTGAGACCTCTTTAAGTAAAAAAATAAAAAAATTATTTATATAATAATTTTTATTATTTTTCATTTGCGAGATTTAATCAATTTTAAGCCGCTTTAATTTTTTATAAAGCATAACAAAAATCAATTCTTTTCGAGGGGAAAATTATGAATTTTCTCGAATTTTTTGCGTTTTATTTAATTTTTTTTTTTTTTTAAGCTAGTTAAAATTATTATATTTTAATTTCTCTTACCCTATATATGAAATATATAGAGAGAGAAAGTATTGTTTGTATTATAGAGCTTAAATATCTAGTCATGGCTTGGGTCCAATGGGGGGGGTTTGAACCCCCAAAACCCCCCCCGGTGGCTACGCCTATGCATGTAATAGCGTGCTACAAAACTAAATATTTCATTTTACCTTGAAGGCACTGCATTCCAAAATGGAAATAAATCGATTCTAAAAATGCCAAGAAATCAAATTTTTCACATAAGAAATTGTCCCAGATTGCCAATATAAAAATGAGTGCCATTAATGATATCCAGAGATAAAGATGAAAAGGCAGAATGTAGGTTGACCATTGTTCTGCTGTCTTTTTTGGAATTTGATCTCTCCGAATAAATATCGTAAATCTGTGGAATTGTTTATTTTATTATATAACAACATTTTTTAAATTTATTTATTACCTGCCTCGGATTTCATACCTTTCTTTAATGACCGGAGTAAGTACATCAACTACCGTTAAATAATCGCTTGGAATCACAGTAGGCATCCCAATATTTATTTGCCAAGTTTGTAGATATTTAATCAGCCCACCCCACGAACCATTTTTATAAAGGACACTTCTAGGTCTCGCCGAATATCCTGAACTAGAATTAATTTGTTTATTTTTTTTTGTTATGTTTTTATTTTTTATAACATTTTTTTTACCTGATATTAAGACACTCTGAAATCAGCATCCAGGTTTCCATAAGAATTCCCTTTAAAATGATGTTAGTAGCATTTTGAATTTTCATATAAGCAATAGGTATAGCCTAAAAACATAATTCAAATTATAACAAGGAATCAAAAGAATCGAACTACATAGCCTAAAAAAAAAATTAAAAGAAATTTTCATTTCCGGGTCATTCAAATTCAGTTAAATCATGAAAAAAAAAAAAAAAAAATTTAAAAATGTAGGCTGCATCAGGCCGGTAGCCAGAGAATTTCTTCGAAGGGCCCCCTACCTCTTAATGAATCAATTTTAAAGAAAATATAATCATTATTTATTTTCGTGGTTTAGAGGAGGGAGTGTGGGGCGGGGGCGGTGGAGGGTTGAACATACATATTCCATGGCCATGGGGCTTTTAGCCCACCAACAAAGGACATACTTTTGACAAAGATTATACTGTATTATTTATAGGGAGAAAGATATTGTTAATTGGGAAATCGAATTATGTAAAAGGTATAAAAGCACAGTAAAATAATAGCATATATTTTTTACTTTCTCTTACCTCTATATATGTTAATATATATAGAGAGAAAATATTAAATTCATGTCAAAAATTCGATATCAAGATTTTGATGGATATACACTTTTGGAGGTCCCCTGAATCCAAAAAAGTGGTCTATCTGCAAAAATCTGGTGTGACAAGCACAGAACACAGCTTTCGATTACCGAAGGTAAGAGAAAGTTGTGTGCTGTGCGACAGTCACACCAGATTTTTTCTACTTACATTGAACATTCCAATTTTCATTTTTGTTTCTTGGAAATCGTTCCGTTGTTGATAGACGTTTTCAAGTTTAGTGAAGTTGTTGAAGCCATTGGCAAAGTCCCATTCACCCAAATGCACAATTTGGAGGGTAGCACCAGCCTCATACCGAAATACTTCCATTAATTCGTAGCCATTGCTTTGTAAACGTTTTGCTATTATAAATCGACAATTCACATTAATATAAACATCTTTCAAGGCAGAATCGAAATTTGTTTTTTCGTCGTCCCAGAAATAAATAAAAAGATTGTCTAGATTACATCTTTCGAAATTAATCTAAAAATAATAAATAAATAGATAAATAGATAGTTGGTTTAAAAGAGGAAATCTTTTCTTGCCTTTTGAAGCGATTGTGGAGGAATTTCGGAAGGGATTACCAACTGACGGGATCTGAGAGGACAAGTTCTTCGAACTTCTTTGCAAAAATTCCTTCTCAGCGTCATCCAAGTCGCCATCAGATTTGGACATCTTATTGGAAGAATTCGATAATCTGCAAATTCAAAGTTTAAGGAATCAAATTCATATTTTACCTCTTTGTTTACAAATTACTCTTGAAGTCAGCCAACACTCTTGGCATTTACAGATCTGCATAGAGTCTTATATAGTAGAGCCTCTACCCAAAATATAACTGTTTTCTTTGTTTGTGGGACAAGTGTGCAGTGAATAAATAATATGTTAGGAAAATTTCGCCTGAAAAAAGTGAATTTCAACCAGGGTCTCAAATTGCCACTGCTAGATCCCAAAAATGTCCTTTTGCCCTCTCTTGACATTAAACTTGAACTCATGACAAACTTTGTAAGTGCTAGTGAGGAGGTTTTTAGACAATAATATGGATGCAAATTAATTAATGAACTTTTAGACTCGAAAAAGGCTAGAAAACGTTTGGTTGACATATCGTCGCTTGCATCACGTAGTGACGTATCTCAAAAAAATTAAAAATTGAGATACAACGGGCATAGCCGTGTCCTGTCGTTCTTTACATTATACAAAGTGACGAATCTGTATTTCCATGTTTTTTTTCGTATTATTTAGGTTTTTTTGGTTTTGCGTATCTCAACATTTAATATAACTATAAACAGCTCTCCTGAAAAATGATAGAAATTGAGATACGCCACTACGTGATTCATTATATGTCATTAAAAATTCACATTCTCCATTCTCATTTATCATTTTTTTCTAAGAATTTGGGCGCTGTCGGCAACAAGCAGGGTGAAAAGTTCCACAAAGATATCAAAATAATGGAAATTTAGTAACACGAATGATGGGATCCATGTTGGGTGATTACTGTTGGTTTTTGAAGAGAGAAGATGTGACCCGAGAGGATTCTTATAGAGGCAACTGAAAAAGACCTTAAGCAAAAAAAAATTAGACTCGCACCTGGATTGTTGTAATCCCTCGCCCAAATGGTGCACCCGATATTCAAATGGAATTTTAAAGAATCAATTAGGAAGCATTTTGTTTCAATAGCGTTTACTTGACTGCTAATACTGAAAATGTTAACACAAAACATCCAGGCAAAATATTTAAATGGGAACATTTTTGAATAGCTCTCATGTTATTGACTAAATTTTTACAATTGCATTTCCCTTTATTTAAATGTTATCTTAATTGCATTGATCGAAATAATTTTTCATTCAATTAGCGCTTAAAAGCTTTTATTCACATATCATGTTTTATTATAGTAAGATTATTAAGATATTAGTCAGAGTAAAAGGCCAATAAACTAGAAATTAATTTCTCTTGGGGTGTCGGTTTGAACCCCACTCATTTAGTCCGATGAAAATGCATTTAAGAATGTTTTTTCAAAGTGAAACTTTTATTACATCAACTCAAATTTTTTTCGCCTATTAGCATGTCGAGTTGTAACGCCGTGACGTCACCAGAGACTCACACCCGGTTTCTTCGCATAGACTCCGAAACTACTGGACCGATTTTCATGGTGTTTTTTTAATGGATATAAAATATTCCGTGGCTTTTAGGCTATCATTATATCAAATTACTAAACTCTCACTCGATTTTATTAAAATTTAAAATGAAGGTTCTCTAGGATGTAAATAATTGAAAAATGGTATTTCAGACCTCAGAAAGTTCTATCACCCCCCCCCCCCACCTCCTCTCCTAAAATTTATTTTCCACTCGATTTGATGCAAAATTAATTAAAATATTAATACATTTATCTGGACAACTCTTGGTCATATCCCGAGACGCCTTCCGCCAGGGCCTAGCCGAAGGCAACCCTACCTCCGCTAGTTTATTATAAGTTAAGATTAAAAACGCGATTTTAATACCCTAAATCGAATAATTTTTCGAAAATTGTCTACGATCGGAAAAAATTTCACTTGCATAAAATTTCACACTAATTTAAATTGTTTGTTCTTTTACTTCACTCGTAGAAAATTTAAACACATGGGGGGGGGGGGGGACATGATATATTGACTTGGTTGCCAAGGAAGCCGCGACTTCAAAGAGTTTAAGAAGCTCTGATCTAGAATAGAAACGAGAAGAGTTACAGTTTTGTTTTAAGCCCTCTACAATATCATTTTTTTATGGGGTTTATTGGAAGTTCATCATATTTCCATCTAAATTACAGACTTTTCGAATTCAAATATAATTTTCTTGACTATGGATATCTCAGACATATTGGTTTTCACAAAACAATCAAATTCGTGAGACTGGAAGGACAAACAATTTTTTTATTGGTAGGGATTTTACATATTCCGATTTCTACGAGCTGGATTTGTTAATTAAACAAATTAATTACACCCCCCCCCCTGTCTAAAAAAATAAACCAAATTTCAGGACCGCGTTTGAATGTGTTAATTTGGAACGACATCATTCAGTAACGTTATTTTTTTTACAGTCTTTCTTACAGTTTAACCTAAAACAATTGATCTAAGAATTTCACTCTCAATTTACAAAAAACAAAGGTGAAAATACATTTTTTTAAATTTGTTTTAAGGCCCATTTAGACCCTATCCTAATGATTGGTCGCCAAATCAATAGAAATAAATTTTTCTCGCTTAACAGGGAAAGCGAACGCGGAATCCCTGGAACGAGAATCACGAGTTAATTTTATTATTTTACAGATCTACTCGAATATCATTTTAAATATTTATATTTTAATAATTTGCTTGGTTTCTATTACTTAAAATATACTAATATTTCCATCCTACAATCGGCAGACGTTATCAGAAATCTATTGAAGCCAAATGTGTTCAAATTTTATGGACAGTATTTTTGAGGGTAATGGAACAAATCAATGAGTAGGCCTATTTAATTTCTAAAAAATCATTTGTCTTCTAAGGATCACCCTATTGTACACAGAATAAAACAAAACTGCAATTCTTCTAAATAGAATGCCAATAGGAGAGTAAAGTCCCTTGCGTATGTGCTAGCTTTAAGCCTTAAATCTTTTATTAATAAATATTTCGATAATCAGCAAAACAATCGATATTAAATATCCAGCAATCAGGATCACAAATGGCATTATGAGAGTTTTTAGATGGATACTTTCAAAATCTTGTTCTTCCTCTTTTAAATGCTCTTCTCTATAGAATTTATCAATGTATTGACTAATTCCTGTCTCGTAATACAAATGAATCCTAAAATAGTGAGAAAATTTTTTTATTTATAATATTAAAACTTTAAGTAAAAAGTTGCACTCACTTATGATTAAAAAATCTGCGGTAAGGTAGATTTTTATTCACTGAGATAGTTAAAAATGAAGGTTGATTAAATACTGTGAAGTAGAACAAATTATTTCCTAAGGAGCGAAATAATTCCTTTCCTCTGATTTCGCTTGATATAAATCCATATTTCGGACGTGATTCCATTATTTTGCCTACTTCTGAACTTTTTGGGAAATTTTTAAACCCCGGTTCAAGATATTCTTTATATAATCGATGCAGCACAGGATCGCTGCTAGTCTAATAAAAAAAAAAAATTAAATTAAAATTTATTTCAATTGGATGCTAAGATTGTAAAGTTTATTAAAGCTTTTGAGTAACATACAAGTATTTTTATTAGTATTAAGGCTGGTTTCACACGGGGCGGATTTGAGGCAACTACCCTGGTAGAAATTGCCAATGCTGACAATTGGCCGAACCTTGGGCCAGTTGTCATTAGACAAGGCTTGCCCCAAACCTCGCCCAATGCTCGGGACGATTGGTCCAAGCCTGGTCCAAGCCTTACCCAATTGTGTATTCCTACCAGGGTAGTTGCGTGGAAATTGACTGCCGTCTGAAGACGAGGCAACTTGTGTAATCAACTGCTCTCCCCGTCAGAATCAGATCGACAAATCATTCTATACCAAAATATATTTTTCTCCATGTTCTATAGAATCTGATAGGCAACTAGTTGACTAAAGTGAAAGCCCCAATTGCGCGTAGTGCATTTTTAGTGGGATAGAGTTGATTCAACCAGGGGGGAGGAGATGTGCCTGGCCAGAACCCGCCAAGCGGAAAAGTTGACTGCATGTGAAAGCAGCTAGGCAGATTCCATTCATTTTCTACAGACGTTGCACCCCCATTGAATTTGCCCGGTCAACTAGTGTAATCAACTAGATGCCTCGAGTCAGCCCCTGTGAAAACAGCTTTATTATATAGAGATTTGAACAAGTTAATTGACATGGTCAATGTAAAAAGGTTTTTAGACTTAAGGGTAACTGGAAACTTGACAAGCATGCATGTGCAATCTTTTTGTACAAGCAAACTGTAGCGTCTGTAGGAGAATTTTGCGTAAGCATTTTAAATTGTACAAGCGGCTTGATGCTCGATTGAATTTTAATCATGCACAAGCATATTTGAGCAAGCAAAACTCCGCCATTTTATAGACGTCTTGACATTTGATATTTATTTAATATATATTAATTCATTTAAATATTAATATTTATTGTATCTCTGCGAGTATTTCTTGTGAAACCACTGAGAAGCTCAACTCAAGAATTACTTTCATATTGAAAATACTGTAAAGGTTCAGAGGTGTAGGAGAGAGGAAAATGTGGACAAACTAAGGGACAGACATGAAGAGTAATCAAAGATCAAGCAAATGTATGAATTGTATGAAAATACCTTAATTAAGCGGAAGAAAGGCGAAGTAGATAAACAATGAAGAGTGAATCCTCCAGTATTTAAGAATCCTTTAAGATTGTTAAAAATCAACTCTGAAGCAGGAGAAATGAGAAAGGAAATAATACAAGAGGAATAACTTAAATAAATCATCAGAGTGAAAAATGAGTAGAAAATCAGAGAAATTCGTCCGCTCAATTTATCCATTAATTTGACATCATAGCTGGAACCTGAAATTCAAAATAAAATAAATTTTGATATTCACATAAAGATAAATTCAGATAAATCGAATCAAGTGAATTATTTAATTCTTTTTAATTATTCTACTATTTGTCATATAGCCTTCAAAAATATAACATTAGCGCTTGGTTCCTTTATGCATAACATCGTCCAAATACTCTATTTTCGAAATTAACAAAACTAGAAAAGCAAATAAATATTTTATTTTCCCGGGTTTTAGTTTTTTAGACAATTTTTTTCTCGGATTTATCGCTCAAATCAAAATATATTATATTCTCAAAAAATTTATGTCAAAATAATAGGACCTTTGCGATTAAAAAAAGAATCTTAAAAGAATACTTCATGCAAAAGTATACGTGAAGAGTCACCATTTTGAATTATTTCTTCCACTCTGAAAGAAGGAGAATTTTCAGAACCATCTCATTTTAATAGTGACCTAGACCCAGGGACGGGGAGAGGGGGAACGAAGCTCATCAAGGACGCCCTAATGGATGAAATAAAAATAAAAAAAAACCTTCCCTGATCTGCATTTGTTTTCAACAGAGAGAGACAGCCGAAGACGGGCGGCGCGGCTAGTTACTAAATAAATATTGTTCACAGTTTATTAATATGCCTCTATTGATTTCCCATTTTCATTCATCATTTTCCAATTATTAAGTTAAGATTAAAAACGCGATTTTAATACCCTTAATTGAATAATTTTCTGAAAATTTTCAGTTAAACGCCTACGATCCGAAAAAAGTTTCACTTGCATCGTGGTTTCATAAAACCACACAATGATTTTTTTTTACCTTGTAGACACTGCATTCCTAAATGGAAATAAATCGATTCTAAAAATGCCAAGAAATTTAATTTTCCACATAAGAAATCGTCCCAGATTGCCAATATAAGAATGAGTGCAATCAACGATATCCAGAGATAACGATGAAAAGGCAGAATGTAGGTTGACCATTGTTCTGCTGTCTTTTTAGGAATTTGATCTCTCCGAAAAAACATTGTAACTCTGTTAGGAAATAGAATGTATCATTTTATAATTAAAACATGAAATAATTTTTTTGTTAAATTGACAAGCCACTGATTTGAAAAGATGAATTGTCATACCTTTCTTTAACGACCGGAGCAAGTAAATCAACTATTGGCAAGTATTCTTTTTGGTTCGCAAAAGGCATCCCTATGTTAACTTGCCAAGTTTGTACATCTTTAACCAGCCCACTCCATGTACCATTCTTAAGAAGATTTCTATTTCTCTCCGAATATTCTGAACTAGAATTTATTTATTTGTTGATTTTCTTTAATTTTTTTCTAAAATATTTTTTTACCTAATATTAAGACAATCTGAGGTGAGCATCCAGATTTTCGGCATTATTCCCTTTAAAGTGATCTTTGTATTATTTTGAATTTTAATATACGAATAAGGTAGAGCCTAAAATAAAATTAAAATTATATTATTATGGTTATGGAGAAGAAATAACCAGCGATAGGCTTTCCACGTGAAAATATTTGCAGATGTTTCGGTAAGGAGTATATACGGAATTTAACCGATCTGGCTGCTTGAGTTTTTAAGCAATCGTGTTCACACACACACACCCACAGACGTAATTCTAAAAGAATATACGAGAAAGTTTTGGGGAAGTCATTCGCGATTTTTTTTTACTTACATTGAACATTCCAATTTTCATTTTTGTTCCTTGGAAATTGTTCCGTTGTTGATAGATGTTTTCAAGTTTAGTGAAGTTGTTGAAGCCATTGGCAAAGTTCCATTCACCCAAATGCACAATTTGGAGTGTAGCACTAGCCTCATACCGAAATACTTCCATTAATTCGTAGCCATTGCTTTGTAAACGTTTTGCTATTATAAATCGACAATTCACATTAATATAAACATCTTTAAAGGCAGAATCGAAATTTGTTTTTTCATCGTCCCAGAAATATATAAAAAGATTGTCTAAATTACATCTTTCGAAATCAATCTAGAAATAATAAATAGATAGGTAAATAGATAGTTAAAAGAGGAAAATCTTTTCTTGCCTTTTGAAGCGATTGTGGAGGAATTTCGGAAGGGATTACCAACTGACGGGATCTGAGAGGACAAGTTCTTCGAACTTCTTTGCAAAAATTCCTTCTCAGCGTCATCCAAGTCGTCATCAGATTTGGACATCTTTTTGGAAGAATTCGATAATCTGCAAATTCAAAGTTTAACGAATATAAGTTTCCTTGAAACCATTGATTTTGCCATTTACGCGATCTATGCCGCCTCACAGCTCAGGATATTTATACTACTCATTCCCTTCCTTTTTCCTTCCCAAAAAAAGTTTCAACTTTTACTAATGGTTCGTGTATTTTAAAAAGTACATTGTAGAGTAAAATCTAGCTAGATTTAATTTACTCTAGCTAGACAAATCTAATTGGGTGTGTACACTGCAGACATTTCAGCTCTAGCTAGAGCACCGTAGAGTGGACCTAGAGTCAAGTCTAGCTAGACAACTCTCCTGGGTGTGTATATTATTGACTTTAGCAATCGTATATTTTCTCTAGCTATACTCCAGTTATCTAACATAATTTATTTGCATAACTTGCAGCTTACCGACCGTTTAGGTATCTTCCAGTGGCTTAGCCAGGGTGTACAGCCAGGGGGACTTAAAGGATTTGATAAAAAAACAAATCAATTAGTAGAGGCGAGCAATGCACTTATTATGGAAGAACTTATTTTGGAAAGGTTTTCACATCTCCTTCCATGCATTCTTATTAAAATTTAATACAGTATATTTCTTTTCTATTAAATTCATTAAAATTATTAATATTTTATTTCAACAAAACTTTTCAATTATAAATATTTTAAATTATATATTATTACAAATTTTAAAATAAAATTTCAAAAGAATTATTATATTATTAAATAAAATATAGTAATTGAATCTTTTAATTATTGATATTCAAATTGTATAAAAACTAATCTACACTAAAATGTAAAAGAGTCAAATATTCACTTCCCATCCCATACGACAAAAATTTAATAATTAGGGAACTGAACTAAATAGCGAAAAAAATTAATAGCATCTTAGGAGATCGCACCTGGGTTGCTGTTATCTCTCGCCCAAATAATACACTCGAAATTCAAATGGAATTTTAAAGAATCAATTAAGAGACATTCTTCTGCGCTTTCAATAACTCTTACTTCACTGAAAACGTTAATAACACAAACTATCCAGGCAAAATAATAACAAGGAAACATTTCGGCTGAATAGCTAGTCTAGCTCTCATATTATTGATTGAATTTTGACAATTTTATTTTACTTTATTCAAATGTTATTCTAATTACTTGGATCGAATTTATTTTTTTATTCACATATCGCCTAAAAGCTTTTATTCACATTTCATGTTCTATTATAAGAAGTTATTAAGATATTAGTTTCACCAAAATGCATAAACTATAAATTAATTTCTTTTAACAACCTTAAAAACCAAGGGATGTGGGTTCGGATTCCAGGTAGTTTAACTCAAATTGATATAAAGAAATAAATGTGACTTGGATGATTGTGTCAGTAATTTATCATTAAATTGCTTAAAGAGTATGTGGATCTTAATGCCGTAAACTTTTTTAAAGAAATTATTGCGTAAAGGAACCAAGCGCCATTATGATTGAAATTGAGTTAAGACCGCCATCTTGTAGGGAAAAAGATCTACCTCTTTGTTTAAATCACAATATTATTACTCTGTGCACTTTTTTTTGTATAAAACAAGAAAAAAATCTGGTGTGACTGGCGCACAGCACACAATTTTCTCTTACCTTCGGTAATCGAAAGATGTGTACTGTGCTTGTCACACCAGATTTTTTGTGTCGACGTGTATTTAGTTCCCGGCAGTAGGGAATATTTGAATTCAGATGTAAAATTTATAAGAATGGGAAAATATTTATATTTTTTAACCATGGCAACCATTTCTCCTATCTTTCCTATGAAGCACAAGAGTAAAGTGTGCTTCAAACAATTTTTAGGGCAAAACGAGAATATACATTTGAAAAAGCATCTAAAAAATAATTGATTTTTGAATTTTAATCAAAATCGTTAGAGCGAATTTTGAGAAAATCGAAAAAAACTGAAAAAGTACATCAGTAAAGTACAAGTACTCTTTGGTTAAAAGCTTATTTTTCCGGTCCCGGGGGGTGTTTAACTTAAATATAAAATTTCAGCCTCATAGCTCAATTCCTTCATGCTTAAAATTGAACACAGACACACACACACACACACACACACCCGCCCACAGACAGAACATGTCGCGAAAACCACACAGAAGAGTTATTCAAGCCGATAAACTTTTTCGTGCATGCCCTAGGGCAAGAAAAAAATCTTTGCACGAAAAAGTTTATCGGCTTGAATAACTCTTCTGTCTTAAGAGATATAATTATGGGAAATATACGGTTAGAAAGAATGAGTTTTCAGCTAAAGATTTCACCATTTATTTTTTTCCTATCATTTTATTTTACCGCGCTGCGGTAAATTCTAATTTGAAAGTTTAAACCCCTGTAGATTCCGAACGGCTAATCAGATCAGACTAAATGGGATGTCATTTGGTGCAGAAAGAAAACCTCTAATAGAATAAGTAAAAAAATCCCGAGTAATTAACTCCAAAATTAGTTTTATTCTCGAAAAACCTCATTTTTTAGGCAAAAAAATATCGAAAAATAGCCCTACTTGTGCAACGGATAGCTACTTGACCATAAAAGCTACATTAAATCTAAATATAGTTTTGGAAAGAGTGGTTCAATGCCCCCGGACTTTTTTTTTCTTATTTTTGATATGACGTCATTTTACCGCATGAGAGCACTTGGCGGGAATTTTTTTCAATAGTACTAATTGATTCTCCATCGTTTAAAAAACCGTTATCGGTATAAAATTCGACGTAGAATGCGATGGTTATAATAAAAATGCAATACATTTGGGGCCCCATTGTTAAAAATCGATTTAAAGATTTCAATTGTTGATAACAATGTTAAATCTTTAATAAATTTTGGTGGAACAATTTTTTTCTTAAAGTTCAGTCTTTTAGCTTTAAAATGGTAAAAAAGTTTTTTTCTAGCTCAAATAGAACCAGAGTTATGAATTTTTAAAAGTGAGCGTCTAAGCCGAAAATCATCAAATTTTCACATTTTCGACCCTCGATATTTCCCAAAATATTAAAGAAAAAGAAAATCCTCGCGGATGGCTATCTTTTTTTTCGTTATAGAACCCGTAAAAAAAATTTCATCCAAATCAAAAACATGTCGGTCAGAAAGTGTTCGGTTTGTAAAAGAATCACCCATATATATTACATATATACATAGGTAAGAGAAAGTAAAAGTCATTGCAATTGGTTTTATTTAAAATTATGCAAATGAAATGCCCCTTAACACAGATTTAGGTTAATGGGGCTTGGTTCCTTCGTGCATCTATATATATAAAAATGAAATGGAAAAAATGTATGTATGTATGTAAATATGTATGTATATGTTTTATAGAAATCCACAATTTTCAATGAATCCATTTGAAATTAAGTACACATATAATATATGGTTCTGGAAGTAACGTAGTAATAATTTGAATCTCTTAAATTTTTTGGAAAATTAATTATAATCAAATTTCTTCAATATGGGAACACAAAATCAACAAGTTGGCTGGCAAAATAGAGAGGTGATTAGTAGCTCTGAGAGCCAGCTTTCCAAAAATACCACTAGGGCGGTGGGAGGAGCTACCCAACTGCCTCAGCCAATCACGTGATTCTAGCCGAATGTTATAAATACAACCGTGGGCCTGTCTCACTATTCATTTGGGACCAAGACACAGGGAAGATCAAGTCAGAAGAAATACAACACTACAAGCCAGCGCAAGAGATCACTTCAAGAAAACAAAAGCCCTTTTCAGGGCTCTTTATATTCTTTGCTTTTAACAAAAATAAGTCAGATGAAATATGTTACAAGCCTACAAGTCAGCGCAAGAGATATCTTCAAGCAAAGAACAAATTCTTCAAGAAAACAAAAGCCCTTTTCAGGGCTAACACCATTTTTTTTTACCACCTTTCCTTCTTACAAAAATTATGCTCCTTAAAAAAAGTCCTTTTAAGGACTAATTATCAAAAGTTAATATGCTAAAATCACCACATTGACTTTCTCCATCTTTATTTTATCAACTGTCCTACATTTAACCATTAAAATTCACGTTTATCAATTAAACGTATTTCCTTGGCACGTTTGTTAATTAAACGTATTAAATCATCTCCAAATATCTCGCCCCACCATTTTTTTAAATCAACTTTCTTTCTTACAAAAATTATGCTGCTTAAAAAAAGTTCTTTTAAGGACTAATTAACAAAAGTTAATATGCTAAAATCACAATATTCACTTTCTCCATATTTATTTTATCAACTGTCCTACATTTAACCATTAAAATTCACGTTTATCAATTAAACGTATTTCCTTGGCACGTTTGTTAATTAAACGTATTAAATCACCTCCAAATATCTCGCTCATTGCCTTAAATGCTCATTCATTTTGAATTAAAAATATATTACGGAGGCAAAAAATATTTTTTCTATTCGTCTCAAACGCATGGAAAAACAAACTGAGGTCCCCCCGCTATACCTCCTTCCCCCTCCATTCACAATTTGCACCGAGACTGCCTCAGCCAATCACGTGATCACGTGATTCTAGCCGAAAGTTATAAATACAACCGAGCCAGTGTCTCACCCTTCATATGTGACCAAGACACAGTGAAGATCAAGTCATGTTACAAGCCTACAAGTCAGCGCAAGAGATATCTTCAAGCAAATAACAAATTCTTCAAGAAAACAAAAGCCCTTTTCAGGGCTAACACCATTTTTTTTACCACCTTTCCTTCTTACAAAAATTATGCTCCTTAAAAAAAGTCCTTTTAAGGACTAATTATCAAAAGTTAATATGCTAAAATCACCACATTCACTTTCTCCATCTTTATTTTATCAACTGTCCTACATTTAACTATTAAAATTCACGTTTATCAATTAAACGTATTTCCTTGGCACGTTTGTTAATTAAACGTATTAAATCATCTCCAAATATCTCGCCCCACCATTTTTTTAAATCAACTTTCTTTCTTACAAAAATTATGCTGCTTAAAAAAAGTCCTTTTAAGGACTAATTATCAAAAGTTAATATGCTAAAATCACCACATTCACTTTCTCCATCTTTATTTTATCAACTGTCCTACATTTAACCATTAAAATTCACGTTTATCAATTAAACGTATTTCCTTGGCACGTTTGTTAATTAAACGTATTAAATCATATCCAAATATCTCGCCCCACCATTTTTTTAAATCAACTTTCTTTCTTACAAAAATTATGCTGCTTAAAAAAAGTCCTTTTAAGGACTAATGTATCAAAAGTTAATATGCTAAAATCACCACATTCACTTTCTCCATCTTTATTTTATCAACTGTTCTATATATCTATCTTCTATCTATATATATAAAAATGAAATGGAAAAAATGTATGTATGTATGTAAATATGTATGTATATGTTTTATAGAAATCCACAATTTTCAATGAATCCATTTGAAATTAAGTACACATATAATATATGGCTCTGGAAGTAACGTAGTAATAATTTGAATCTCTTAAATTTTTTGGAAAATTAATTATAATCAAATTTCTTCAATATGGGAACACAAAATCAACAAGTTGGCTGGCAAAATAGAGAGGTGATTAGTAGCTCTGAGAGCCAGCTTTCCAAAAATACCACTAGGGCGGTGGGAGGGGCTACCCAACTGCCTCAGCCAATCACGTGATTCTAGCCGAATGTTATAAATACAACCGTGCCTGTCTCACTATTCATCATCACACTTGTGAACAGTCCCTCATTCGATGAGCAACTCCTCACAATCTACAAGCCAGGCTACGACCTGGCACCCGGTCCGCTCCAGGACCGCCAAACAGTCCTCTAAGAAATTAGAGGAACTGTCGAAGGAAAATGAGCTGCTGAAGCAGCAGATTGCCGAAATGCAGGCGGCATTCCGGCAGCTGGGCGTGGACTTTAAGCCCATTGCGCCCAAGAAGCCCTCCGGACAAGCAGCAGCAGCCCCGGCAACGAAGAAGACGGAGGTGGAGACCTCAAACAGTTTCGGAGCCCTACGGGAAGAGCCTGCAACCTCTGCGCCCGGACAAGCCTCGAAGAGGAAAAGCTCCACCGCTGAAGAGGCGCAGCCGCCGAAGGCGAAGCCGAAGACGTCACCAACGCCCTCCCCCCTGCCCCCGCCCGCTCTACCCCCCACCCCCGCAGGAGGCAGCCACCAATACAGGTGTCTGTCGATGGAAACTTGCAGCGGCGCCTAGTGAAGGCACTCCGGGCCGACGTAGGCTTCAAGCACGCCCTGGAATTTAGGTCGGTAGAGGGGAAACTCTCAGTACTGACCTTCGCCCCGGAAGACCACGAGAGGGCCAAGCAACTGCTCGCTGGAGCGGAGCAGGAGTTCCACACTCATCCGAGGAAGGATGAAAAAAGGAACAGACTAACCCTCCGAGGTCTCCCAAGAGGATACTCGCCGGAGGAAGTTAAGGAAGACCTGGTGTCCCTGGGTCTTAAAGTGGATTCGGTGAGACAATTCACCGACCCTGAGACAAAAGCCCCGATTGCCGTCTTCGGTGTCCTTCTGGCGCCGGGGATCGCGTTGGCAGAAGCCAACAAAATCAAGAATATCGGTGGCATCCGTATCAGATGGCACCGATCCAATAAAAGGACAGGTATATTCAGATGCCACAAATGCCAGGGGTATAATCACACCCACTCCTTCTGTTTTAGGAAAGCCAGCTGCGGGAACTGCTCCGGCGAACACGCAACAAGAGACTGCATCGCCTCCGAGGTCCGCTGCGCCAACTGCCAGGGACCCCACCAAGCTGGTGACCCGACCTGCCCCTCAGCAGTGAAGGCAGCTCAGGCAGCGGAGAAGAAGAAGAAGAGCCCCCGAAACCCGCCAAGCAGGAAAGTCGAAAAGGGCTTTTCTTACGCCCAGGCCACAGCGCAGCCCACCGTGTCTTCGAGGTCCAACCCGTCAACCGGCTTGGACGAAATTACGAAGCTCGTTGACGTCCTGCAAAGCCCCGTGAGCGAGGTCCAGAAGCTGGGAGCCCTCATGAGTTTCGCCCTTCAATTTCTTAAAAAATGAAGAGCAAGCTCACCTGTCTTCAATGGAACGCAAACGGCGTTCGCAACAAGGCAGTCGAACTCGCCAGGATCGCGGATATCAACGACGTTGATGTAATCGCGATAGGCGAGTCTCATCTCAAAACATCCGACCGCTTCTGTATCAGCGGCTGGAACATTCTAAGATGCGACCGAGAGGGGGGCAGAGGCGGCGGCGCCCTCCTCGCGATACGCAACACCATGCGTGCACGTCCCCTGCCGCTCCAGGCGTCCACGCGCGACGAAGCGGTAGCAGCCGAGATCCGCCTCACGGATGGCACCCGCCTCGTTGTGGCGAGTGTTTACAGCCCTCCGAGACGCACGAGCATAGACACCGACGGCCTCAAGAGTATCCTTAACCTGGGTGGGAGTGTAATCGTGCTGGGTGATCTAAACGCCCGCCACACGGCCTGGGGCTGCTCGTCGGTCAACAGCAGCGGCAGAGCTCTCCTTGATCTCTGCCTCTACAAAGGGTTACGACTGGGACATCCCGGCACACCGACGTTCGTTCCTAGGCGAAGAAACTGCAAGCAAAGTGTCATTGACCTCGCGGTTGTCAAGGGGCTGCACGGCATCCCCTTCCAACCGAGGGCTCTCGATGAACTTGGCTCCGACCATCTCCCCATACTAACCTCCTTCGGGATCTCTTTTGTCAACAGGGAAGCTACGCCGAGGCCGGTCTTCGAGCAAGCTGACTGGAAGAAATTCCGCGAAATCATCTGCCGAGACCTGCGATGGGCACCAGCACTGGACACCGAGGACCAAATCGACGAGGCGGCCGCTCACCTAGAGAAGGTCATCACCACGGCGACTTCGAGGAGCATCCCGCACGCAGCTAGGAAGACGCACGCACGTCGCCTTCCTTCCCACATCCAGGACCTGGCCCAGGAGAGGAACCGAGCGCGGAAACGCTGGCAGAGGTACCGGGATCCCGTCGACAGGCAGCGCTGGAACCATCTCACCCGCGAGGTTCGCACACAAATCGCGACCTGGCAAGCTGATGACTGGCACCAACGAATCGCAGCTCTGAATCTGGAAGACGGCTCAGTATGGCAGCAAGCAAAGAGACTACGGGGCCGCCCACTCCACAGTGGCCCACTCTTGACATCCGCCGGACTGACCCTCGACGAGGAAGAAAAGACAGAAGCCTTTGCCGACCACTTCGAGGAACAAATGACAAACAACTCAGAGTTTGTCATCAGCGAAGAAGAAACGAAAAATGGCCTGCGTGAAATTCTAAACGCCGAGGGTCCGGATATGGCTGTCCCGATCGTCAGACCGTCCAAGGTCAACGCCGCCATCAAGAGGATGAAGAAGAAAAAGGCACCGGGCAAGGACGGCATCACCCCAACAACGATGCAAAACCTGCCCGGCAAAGCTGTCCTATTTATTGCTAAGCTTATACAAGCAATCCTGCATGTAGGACACTTCCCATCCAGCTGGAAGACGGCGGACATCATCGCCATCCCCAAGCCAGGGAAGAACCCGAGGTCACCATCGTCGTACCGGCCGATCAGTCTCTTGTCGTCCATTGCAAAACTGGCTGAAACATTCATCCTCGAATGGCTCAGCCACGAAATCAACAGACTAAACGTCCTGCCTGAGCACCAATTCGGATTCAGAAAAGGCATCTCGGCAACCCAGCAACTCGCGCGCGTCGTCGACCACATCGAGTCACGGGTGAACGCCGGCTACAGACCGGTGCTTGTAATGCTCGACCTGGCCAAAGCCTTTGACCAGGTCTGGCACTCCGGACTCTGCTACAAGCTAGCAGACCTCGGATTCAACCGCCGCCTGCTTAAAGTGATCGCCGACTACCTAGAGGACAGGAACTTCCAAGTGCGCATAGGCTCTTCAAGATCCACCCCTAGGCCCATCCGCGCTGGAGTTCCACAGGGCTCAAAAATCGCGCCTCACCTCTTCAACTGCTTCGTCGCGGACATCCCCACCAAGGAAGGCGTATTCCTGGCCCAGTACGCCGACGACACAGCCTTCGTCGCCTCAAAAGCCGACCCCAGAAGAACCGTGAAGATCCTCAACGAGCACCTGCACTCGACGGGCGAGTATTTCAAGCGATGGCGCCTCCATCTCAACGCTGAGAAAACAGAGGCCATGTGGTTCCGTTCCAAACGGAAAAACAAACAGCGCCACCTGCACATCAACGGCAACGAGGTCCATTGGTCTGCCCATGCCCGCTACCTAGGCGTATGGCTGGACCAAAACCTCAATTGGAGAACTCACTGCCTGAAGAGAGCGGCCCTCGGAAGGGCCTCCACGAGACTGCTGCATCCCCTCCTTAGGCAAAAAAGTCCTCTCGATATTGACTCAAAACTCCTTCTGCACCGCGCCATCACTCGGCCCATCCTCACATATGGCTCGATTGCATGGCACACCGCGGCGACGAGCAATATCGAGAAAATCCTCGCTGCAGACCGAAAAGCCCTGAGAGTAATAGCCGCGCCGCCGAGGGAAGCTTACGTCACCAACGAAGAAGTCCTAGTCGGCCTGGGAATCGACAGCCTCGCTGAAGTCATCGAGAACCTCAACGTCCGCTTCACCGCAAGAATGAAGAGCCACCAAGAAGACGTCATCAAGAGGATCGCCGAAGACGCCGGTGCAAAGCCATACGGCAAACGTCACACCGGAAGGATCACCGATCCCTACGGTGTGATCTCTCATTAATCTCCCCCCCCCACCATTCCCTTCCCAAATTCCATTCAACAACGCCGCAAAGGGGTTTTTTAACAAATAATTTTCCCCTTCTCTCTCTTTCTCTTACAGCGTCCCACAAGACAGAGCCCTCCTCGCACATTAGTGGTCAAAGTGGCAACACTGAAACCACAAAAACATACATTGTATTAGGATTTTAGGGATGTTTTATCTGTGATGTTAGTTTTAAGTTTTAGAATTAGTATCCCTCCCCTGATCATTGTAAGCCCCCAATTTTTGTTTATTTTATTGTAAATGGTCAAAATAAATTCTTTCAATCAATCAATCAAATCACTATTCATTTGGGACCAAGACACAGGGAAGATCAAGTCAGAAGAAATACAACACTACAAGCCAGCGCAAGAGATCACTTCAAGAAAACAAAAGCCCTTTTCAGGGCTCTTTATATTCTTTGCTTTTAACAAAAATAAGTCAGATGAAATATGTTACAAGCCTACAAGTCAGCGCAAGAGATATCTTCAAGCAAAGAACAAATTCTTCAAGAAAACAAAAGCCCTTTTCAGGGCTAACACCATTTTTTTTACCACCTTTCCTTCTTACAAAAATTATGCTCCTTAAAAAAAGTCCTTTTAAGGACTAATTATCAAAAGTTAATATGCTAAAATCACCACATTGACTTTCTCCATCTTTATTTTATCAACTGTCCTACATTTAACCATTAAAATTCACGTTTATCAATTAAACGTATTTCCTTGGCACGTTTGTTAATTAAACGTATTAAATCATCTCCAAATATCTCGCCCCACCATTTTTTTAAATCAACTTTCTTTCTTACAAAAATTATGCTGCTTAAAAAAAGTTCTTTTAAGGACTAATTAACAAAAGTTAATATGCTAAAATCACAATATTCACTTTCTCCATATTTATTTTATCAACTGTCCTACATTTAACCATTAAAATTCACGTTTATCAATTAAACGTATTTCCTTGGCACGTTTGTTAATTAAACGTATTAAATCATCTCCAAATATCTCG